>CM049394.1:1671396-1856396 GCA_026937815.1 Etheostoma perlongum | reverse complement strand
AAATCCCAGAACGGCGTGAGGACTAGCCAGACCTTTCTCTGGAGCGCTGTGGAGGATGGTCTTGCAAAGCAAGACTACATTGTGTCCCATGAAAAGCAATTACAGGTGGATTTGGAGTGAAAGTCGCTGATATAACCCAGGTCTTCTCTCTCCTATGTGATATCTAACCCCCCTCTTTCCTCCCTGTTGTGAATGTTATGCATCAGTGCTGAGAAACATATCTCATGTGTCCTTGCAGCTCTTGGCCTCAGACTTTTTCATGTGCATTTCCCCTCTGCCTTCTGGGAAGGACCTCGTTATCTGAAGAGCTGGTGTGGAGGGCAACAAACACACAGGAAGGGCCGGGGGGCTTTTTCACCTTTTCACCAGTTTTTTCCCTTCCCTTTTGATTTTACATCTATTTCAACCTTTAATTTTAGAACCGGTCACACATTTGCATTTCGATTTTCAGAATTAAGCTGAACTCTTGAACTTTGTGGTGACCTAATTTGCATGCACTGTCTGCATGCTTCTCCATGTGTGGAAATTGCCATCTGGGCTCTATTACTACAAATATTTTCTTCCTTTATTGTTTAATCTGGGGATCTTCAGGGGGAGGGGATCCCTAGGGGGTCCTCAGAGTTAATGCACGGGGGCGTCAAAATTATTTTTTATTTTTTGAAAAAAACGTGCCATTAATTTAATTTAATTAACTTGCCACTAATTAAAAGGTCTTAACATGAGTCCAACATAATATTAGCAAATATAAATCCCCAATGATGATGGGCTTACTGGCCGATACTGTAGGTAAGGTCACTAAGGTAGTAGTAGTACTCAGTACTCATTGTGCCACCTGTACACTATGTTTAACATTAACGCCAGAGTGCTTAGTTTCTGTCGCCCCCAAGCCTTACGTGACTGCACCCCCCCAAACATAGAAGATCCCTGGATTAAAAGTTGAACCCAGAAATGCCAGAAGTTTTTAAGGAGGATTTTTGCTTTACATTCCTAAATCACCTTAACCATGAGTCCACTTCTTGCCCCCCCCCCCCCCCTTTAAAAAAGCGTTACACTAAAGCAGTCACAAACAGAGGAGTATCTGCACAAAATGATGAATAAAAGATGTGAGTTGAAGCTTGTGTGTTCGATCGGACCCATTTGTGGAGGTTTGGGGGGGTTATCTCCGTGGTGCAGATCGATGTTTGCAGGAGTGTCTGAGGGCACAGGGATCCTTGTTGGCTAAAAAAGCTTCTCACTCTCCCCCTGTGCCTTTCATCTTTCATTTGGGCTCAGAGCATTGATTGAGAGAGCGGGGAGCCATTGACATCAAACCTAGCCATTGTCTTTCATGCCCTCCACTTTTATTGAAGCGAGGACTTACAGGTATTCCAGTCTCCGGGTTGCCAAGGATTTACTTCAAAAGGCGGGATTATCTGTCATATATGTCAGAGAGAAAATGCCCTTCAACAACTGTGAAAGGGGGGATTTGTAGTTACCAACATCAGCGGCCAATCTTTATGAATCACAATAAACCATTAACATGTAAACCAAAAGTATAAATTTGTGTGTGTAGAGCTGGGAAATATATTGATATTTTATTGATATTGAGATATGAGACTAGATATCGTCTTAGATTTGGGATATCGTAATACAGCATAAGTGTTTCCTGGTTTTAAAGGCTAAATTAAAATAAAATGATTTTCTGAACTTACCAGACTGTTGTAAATATTTTGTGAAAGCACCAAATATCACTATAACATCGGTGCAGTATCAATATCGTGGTATTTGGTCAAAAATATCTGATTTTCTTCATTTTGAACACCGTGTTGTGTGCGCAAGCGCTTTGCCTTTTTACTACCATGAGTTTACAAACACGTCTCTGCTGATTGGGTGTTACCTGGGACACAGCCAATAAACGAGAGACACGCCCACCAAACCAGAGAAAACAGAACTCAATGCCGTCGCACCGGTCCCAGGAAACAGGTCGTTCAACACAGAAACCGTAGCAAAACGGTGCACACTGTTTAGAGATGGAACGTGCCCCTGGTGAATGAGTGTAGCATTTTGATTGGTTGTTTTTGGAAAAGAAAATCTTCCTGATAGATTTTTGTGTCTTAAGTAGAGATTTGTATGTTGTGTTGGGAAAAAAAGGCTTTCGTGCGGAAAGGCTGAGAAACACCTCATGGTTTTGGAGCTCAGGTGTGTAGTTTGAAAGGTTTCCAAAAACATGTGACATGTAAAGATTTTATGTGTAAAGTTGTAAAAAAACAACTGGTCTCTTCTTAAAGAGGTTTTGTGGGACTATAATAATGTGGACAGTCCACTCACACAAACACTGCTGTACAATCTCACTAAAGAACAAATGCTTCAAACATAATGTTTGTAATGCAGCAGCGTCTTCATCTGTTCTTATTCACTGTAGCTTTTTTTAAATGCTATCTAAATATAACTGCCTTGACTGCATTATGTAAGGTCGTTTCAAAGTGATAACTGCCTGATCTGCCCATAAAATAAGAGCTTTAAGTACCGCTTACACACAAAATCTGTGATCATGTGATCTGGTGTCCATAAGTTCATATGTCTAACCTTCAGAAATTAGAACAGGTATGCAACTAATCTAATTTAAGCATTATCAATTAGACTTTGTTTTGCAAAATGTAGCATGTCGCTTCATACAGCCTCCTCCCGCCTGTATATATAGATGTCCACGTTCGGCATCTGCCCTTATATTTCCCTCATTCCAACAGGCTTCTAACCTCGAGCTCCAGCCAAAAGTCAGACAGGGGCCACACACACACACACACACACACACACACACACACACACACACACACACACACACACACACACACACACACACACACTTTATTCTAAAAATGATGGCTCATGGTTTACATGTTTATGGGTTTGCTTTCTTGTGTATACAACATATATTTTCTGTTTCAACATTGCATTAGTGTTTGCAGTGTAAAACTTGTCATGTGTAAAATATGACAAAAAAAGCGCCTTTAAGGTCGTAATAAACAAACACGTTGCTCAGTCAGCGACCCTGAAACACAAATCCCTCTCCAGATGTTCACTCTGACGCACTGTCAACTTGATGAGTTTGTTCACACGCGCGTCTTCATTAGGCTCCGGGGTTCAACTTTAACCAATCAAATTGCTCCCTTAATTGCGCGCCTTATTGGAGGATTGATAATAATTAGACATGCTTGATGGGAAGTTAATATCCGTCACTTATGCAGGAGACAACAGAATAACAAAGATGAAATGCCGCTCAGCATTATTCCCCTGTTGATGATTTGTTTGGAGCGGAGGATGACACAGACTCCAGGCTGGCCTCAATCTGTCTTCAAGAAGAAATAGATTGGAATATTAAATATTTTCTTTCTTTTTTTTAAACTGGATCTCTCCTGGGGAGGGTTGCCTTAACAGTGTGTACTCTTTAAAGCATCTGCTTCTTTTATACAGTAGCTTTAGTTTACATGAAGAGCTGTCAAGAACAGTAAGTTTTATGTAATACATATGCTTCATATACCATCTGTCCTTCTATATTTAGTTAAACATTTCAACAAAGTTTTCAAGTATTGGAGTGTGTTTCTGTATCAATATTCAATTAATTCCTACAATGTCGTGCATACAGTTCTTACTTACTGTAGGCAGTAAGAAAAACAGATGGAGACAAGCAACCTTGCTGATTATTGGCTCCTTTGCTTCAAGTGTAAGAAAGAACAACTGTCGGCTGACAGGAAGAAAAGGTAATGAGCAAGTAATGTATAATTGCTTCAAGAAATGAAATTCTCTTTGGAGGTATGAAAAAAGAGAAAGAGACATTACATGAACTCTCCCCCTTTCAGAGTCCTCTGTATTGTGAGAGGATGTACTGACGAACAAAACAAGCGGTCAACGAAAACCTGCAGGCAACAGGATGTTGTAGTTGAACTCAGTGAATTGCATTAAGTTTTCTGCCATTTTAAATACTTTCTAACGCAAAGGACAGAGAGAGATGTCTTTTACACTACTGTGCGTATATACGTCTTTGCTTAAAATGCAGCAAGAAATGTAGTTCCCGACCCGGGTTTCATGCTCTTTGAAGGGGCAAAAATTGGATTGCTCTACACGTTATTCATTTTGTCTCTAACAAGTCTTTTTTTTGTGAAATATGTGATAGTTTCAGTCTTTTTGTGCCTCACATAAGGAATCTTGGAAGAGTAATATAACTATGGTTTAACTGCTCAGTACTTATATTTAAAGGGGGCCCGAGCAAAAAAAAACGAGGGAATTTATTGACCTTAAAGACACTTTCCCTCATGCAAAAAAGACAATAAACCATTGCACATGAGATTAACTTTGGTTACTAGTTACAAATTAAGATTTGTGCACACAAAACTAGTTTATAAAATCTGATGTTTTATTATAAAGTAACCTAGCAACAATATAACGGGTATGCTGGTATGCCTGGTATGCTTTTAAACATAAAAAGAAAATGGTCAAAATCCATTTCCACTGGCAGCTGAGCCCAGAAAAAATGTGTCTGTGAGATGTCATAAACACACCGTGCAGAGCTCTGCGCTGCAGGTGGAGGCATGTAAACGTAAGAAAGCCACAGTGTGAAAAACGCCTGTGGTCGATTTAATACACTGCAAAATCTGGCGATAAGTGCGGGGCATTCACAGCGGGCCGGTGGGTCGGGCTGATTACACCCTGCGGACCACAAGACAACAACACTAGCAGATAATCTCTGCTTCAGCAGCGCTGGAAGAAGTATCCAGATCCTTGACTTAAGTAAAAGTACTAATTCCACTCTGTGAAAATACTCTGTTACAAGTAAAAGTCCTGCATGGAAAATGTTCCTTAAGTAAAAGTCAGTAAGTATCATCAGGAAAATGTAGTTAAAGTATTAAAAGTAAAGAACTCTCCTCCCATTGTAGAAAGAGTAAAGTGTAGTGGAGTAGAAGTAGAAAGTGGCATGAAAAGAAAAGATCCAAGTAAAGTACAAGTACCTCAATATTTGGACTTAAGTGCAGTACTGGAGTAAATATACTTAGTTACATTCCACTGCTGTGCTTCAGGATACAGCTGCAAACAGACGGTGTCAGACAGCAGGACGGCCATTTGCATGTTTCTACCTGAGAGTAAAGGTTGTTTGTACATGTTGTGTGAATGATTTAATAGCTTTAAGAAGTATTTTCTTTTATAAATACCTTGAAGGGTTTTTTTTGTCTTTTTTGAACACATTATGTTTCCTTCTTTATTGGCCTGCAACATTGCAATCTCATCAGAAAAGGCAAAGGTCATAGCTGCAGTATGGTGAAACAGTGTGACCAGACACACACACACACACACACACACACACACACACACACACACACACACACACACACACACACACGGTCACAAATATAGCTGTGGGATTCTTTCCCTCTGGCCAACCTGATTGCTGAGATCAAAACACTTCAGCAGAGGAAAGGTGTGTGTGTGTTACAGGACTTTCAAGCCAAGGAGCAGATTTCACTTCCCAGGGAGTAATCTAAACCATCATCTTTTTCATATAAGTTGGTTTGTCATTTAACTATTAAAATATAGAATTCAGACACATTGCGTATCCAGATTTATGCAAGTAACCTGTTTTTTGTGTATGGAAATGTACTGAATTTCCCTTTGAGACTTGAATTGTTCGCCCCCCCTCTTCCTTCTTCTGAATTGGTCCCACAAAAAGTTCTCCAGCTTTCAGTTAAATTGATGAGCTGTCGTCTATCATGAGTTTGAGGTAACAGATACGGCCCCTAGACGTCCCATATCATGCTCATTTTCAGATTCAGTTTTCTACTGGATCAAATTGACATGCCTTAATGTATAAAAAACACTTTATTTTTCTCATACTGTCTGTCTGAATATATCTGTATTCTCTTTCTGAAACGCTCCGTTTAAGCACCTGTCTCTTTAAGCCCAGTCTGCTCTGATTGGTCAGTGTTTCTGGGTGTTCCACATCTGTGCTCTCAGCGTCTTTACAACATCATTGCAACAAGGACATGACTGTTATGGCACTGTAGCGCCACTTTCTACTTGTGACAGGAAGTCCTGACGGCTTGTTGGTATCTGAGTATAGGCTGTGTGCATTTCTCTGCTGATTTTGGACATTTGGATACTTTCACAGTAATTATATTGTACCTTGACCTGCTTTGAAATAAAAAAAGACATGGAATTTTACAATATGGGACCTTTAAAGCCTGTTGGGCAGTGTGTTTCTGAACATTGTTCGTCCTCTGCCTCCAGGTTGTTGTTGTTGTTGGCCAGCTCACACAACATGCCCACAGGAAGTCAAATGCCCCAAAACATCAGGGTAGGACAAATTCAAAAAAACAGGCTGAGAATGCAAATTGTTGTGTATTTATTTGTTGCATTAATATTAAAAAGAGGATTGCACGTTGTAGATTTTAGATAGTCATGTTTGTTCCTCTAAAATGTATATATAGATATCCACGTTTGGCATCTGCCCTTATATTTCCCTCATTCCAACAGGCTTCTAACCTCGAGCTCCAGCCAAAAGCCAGACAGGCGCCACACACACACACACACACACACACACACACACACACCACCACCGCTGGTCTGAGGCCAGCTTCCAGTGCTCCCTGTTTGTGCCAGCCCTGTCATCGCTGCTCCAAACACGCTGCTTGATAACGCCGGAGAGAGACCGAGGGAGCGGCTGCCAACACGGTATCTGATCTAACTATCGCTTCATGCTATTAAACCACAGTGATCGTCTTATGTAGAAACCTGGCATGGGTGTTAGAGGGAAGGTGGGGGAGGGCATGTAAGTCCTTTGGTTTATTCGATTAAGCTCCACCCATCACAGATGCTTCATTGATTTAGTCCTGCAGCACCTCCAGAAGGCTCAGCAGTGATTTTTAATATTTCACTTAATAACCTGTGACACTTTATATAGACAAGACAAGGCCTGTTTTGCGGCTTTTTCCAGCTCTGGAAAACTTGGGCAAGCATATAATGTCAGAGCTCAAACAAACAAGCTTTCAAGAGACTCATAATGCAGGGGGATCATTTAAACACGTGAAACGTTTGGATACAAGGGGGGAAAATAAGTTGGATTTGATTAGATGTTTATAAGACTAATAATAAGGTGCTTTGGACAGAATCTTTGGAAATACTGAGTTATGTTGTACTAACTGTTGTATCGTACGTTCACCCTTAATGCAGTCTTATCTACACTACAGGCTGCAGTTCTTGTCTAAAAAATACCAAATATCATATATATCTCAATATTTTGCCAAAAAATAAATAACACTGTAGTTTTAAGTAACTATGAAATTATCTTTTTAAGTAGTGGTTACTTAATCCGCAAAAAAGTTAATGTTAACAAGTATGAGTTTACTAAACTCAAATGAAAGTATAATTTTAATGGCACTCAAGAACTTCTAAACACATTTTAAGTTTACTGTACTTATTCCAAATAATTATGTTCATTTTGAAGATATTTAATATACTGATGCCGACCTTACACCAAGCGATTTTCAGTCTAATTTCTAATATCTGATAATCTAATATTGTCTCCATCGTTTGGTGTAAGTTCATAAAACTCAGTCTTAGTCAGTCCCCCGTTTTTTAAGCATTTTCTTTAATTTTTGTCACTTTTTTCAAAGTTCTTTTACCTTTTTTTTTTTTAAATGCCATAACATTAAATAAAACACTCATATTCAGTAAGAGTAGTGAACTGATCATTTATTTTACTTGTTTTTTTTACATTTTGGTTGAAAGAAACCCAATGTTGTGATATAGAAACGTTTTGAAAATGGGTTCAATTTGACCCGAGGACAACAGGAGGGTTAAAGTTAACAGCTAATGCTAGCGGTAGCAAGCTAGCTTGTGAAAGCTTTCAAAATGAATCTCAATGTAGTCTTGCAAATTGTGACCCTGCAAGATGTCCAGTCTATCTACATATTATAAGAGATGTGAGATGATTGTCTCTAGGTGTGAGAAGGTTTCAGTCTTTTCACAGTCTTCTAGAGTATGGCAGGCAAAAGTGACAGAATCAGCCTTCAAAATCCATTGTGTGCAATTTTTGAGTAACTACAGAACACAAACTGCTCCTCCGGTGGTTAAAATCTCAAATTCTCACAAACACTACAAAGGACATGACCTCTGTGTCCTCTGCGTAAATGGTGTGAAGTCATACTGAATCAACCACACTGCACAGATGTCACAGCCTCGCTCAGACTCTCATGTATGATTAACAGCTCATCTCATGGTGGGAAGCTTTGAAATTCAGCCTGATACAATTTGAAATAAATTGCTGAAGGAGATTTTTAATCAATCTACACCGCCTCACAAAGAAATATGTCAACTAAAATGGACTCGACTGCAAACTCAGTATTGACCCGAGGATGCAGCTTTAACTTCTCTTTGTTTATTATACCAATGATTTTTTCTGCACACTGTTCTCCACCTTTTACATGCATGTAGCCTTGATTTTTGATGTTGTTATTCCTCCGATGCTCCTGCAGCAACTTCCCCCTCGCATCATTAAAGTTTAATATCATTGATACAGTATTTTCACATTCCTGAATGTTGGACAGCAGAGACTGAGATGCTTTGTTGCTGATGTTGAGCTGCATGTTCAGTTTAACTGTGCACACACACAAAGAGCCTGGGCATTTGTTGACTCTAATTCCAGACTCCGACTCTCTGTCTTGTGAACACAATGTACCTTCTTAAAGGGCAAATGATGCTAATCATATCTCTGTGTGTATCTGGGTGCATCTGTGCAGAAGCATTCAACAACCCTTCAACGTATGGTCATCCTATCTATCTATCTATGTATCTGTCTGTCTATCTATCTATCTATCTTACTCATAAAACCTGTTTTTTCATCTGTCCATCAATCAGGGAATGGTTCATGTTGGGTAAAAGAGCTAAATACACACACACACACACACACACACACACACAGAGGTTGAAGCAGAGCCAGGCTGACAGCTTTACAGCCTCGCACAAACAGCGTCCCGAAGCGCCAGCGACCTCGAGCGTTGTGTATCACATTTTTAGATATTGTCATCATTGCCATTGTTTCTTCAAATAAAGACCACATTTTCCATCAGCCCTATTGATTCTTTTTTCTGAGGAAAAACAGTTTTAAAAAGTGATATTTTTGCACATCAGCATTCAACAACCTGCTGTCACAAGAAAGATCAATAGCACAATAAATGATACTTTCATATACTGATGGGCTTTTCAAAACAGATGATGGTGCAGGCATAATGATTCATGGGTGGAAATTACAAATCACTTCAATGTATTGTTAAGTTCAGTTAAGTGGTAAGATTTGTAGTAACTTGTGTAGTTTAGGTAGCGCTCTGAATGGCAGGGGTCGGAAAAAAAGGCACCTGCTGCACGTGGTGGGGAACCAGTGTGCAGAGTTTTAGAGCATGCAGGGAGCCGATATGGCAGGGGTTCCTTAAACGTGTCACTCAAAGATCTGCATCTGATTTTTTTTTTTATGTCAGGGGTCTTGTACGATTGCCGATAACAAAAACAGTTAATCCAGATACATTTTGGAATTATACCTATTTTTGGCAGCCCATTTTCTCTCTAATATTTTTTTTATTTCAGTTTTAAAAATAAGTCTAAACCTATTTTTGTAGGTCTGTTACACCAATACTATATATTCACCTTCACTAATAATGTACTTATAAGTAGAAAATGTTCATTCATTCTATGTTCATTCGTTCAATGTTCTATTCATACCACAAGGTTTATAGGCCGGCTCCGGATTGACTTGTCATTGGGTCGGATGCGGTCCTTGGTCTTTCAGAAGCCCTGCTCTATGGCAGTGTGTCTCGTTTTCTCCATTTACTGTAAAGGCACCCATTAGTGCACTGCATCCCGCTTTCTCCACTCTAAGAGCACCCTAGAGAGCACTATATCATGTCGTAGTGTATCTACCGATTAGAGCATTAAATAGGGCATTTTGACTGTGTTTCTTTCACACTGGGGCACAGAGGTGGCCATTTCTTTGTGATGAACTTGTTTTTTGATAGTAGCCTAAATTGTATCAACATAACTATAACACAAACCCAACAACACAGACAGTTGGAGGACAAACATCCCAACAATAATACTTAAGCAAGACTTAGACACTTACTTGTAGTAATCAACAAATGCACCTTTTTCAAAGATCATTTCAAGTAAACTAGAGTCAGAAAGTTGTGCATCAGATATATATCTGTATACAGAATATGGTTTGTATTAGATGCATCTGAGAGTATAGCGAACCTAATGTAATGTTGATACAGAATGAGTTTTCTGCAGACATTTCATTGTTCAGCAATTAGACTCCAAAAGTGATAACAGGATGGTGTTCACTATATAGAAGCCATGACTTTAATGACTTAAAATGTTAGATTTCTCAGTTGAATCATCAGGATTACCATGCCAGTTTAAAAAACCTCCAAGTCATGGGAAGCCAGTGGTGGGTTTTGGCCTTGTAACCCCTGTTTTTCCCCCAATTCTCGAGGTGAGATCCTGCTTTGTGTCACTGGTGCCAAATTCCCACGCGCTAAACTCTGCGACAGACGCTGCTCTAAAAGCTGGTGTCAGAGAGCAGGGGATTGGCCCCCGGTGAAGTAATGTACCTGATGAATGCATCCGGCTCTTCCTCCTCCTCTTCCTCCTCGTCCAGGCAGCCGGCCAGGCAGCATGAGCTCATACGTCCTTGAGGGAGGGTGGGAGAGGGTTATCTTTCATTCTTAAGTAGCCACTTGACAAATGAAATGGGACTGAGACCGTTTTTCTCTCATAACACTTCTGAGAATAAGAGCACTGCTCTGCAAGGCTGCATTTACTTTACATCTCCATGGTTAGTGGGACTCTTATCAAATGTGGCAGTGGGAATAAAAGCTGCAACTCCTGCAGCCAGTTGCGGAATGTAACTAAGTACATTTACTCAAGTACTGTACCATTTAAGGTACTTGTACTTTACTTGAGTCTTTTCTATTCATGCCACTTTCTACTTCTACTCCGCTACATTTCAGAGAGAAATATTCTATTTTACTCCACTACATCCATCTGACAGCTTTAGTTACTAGTTACTTTAGTTTCTAGTTACTTTAGTTACTCCACTACATCCATCTGACAGCTTTAGTTACTAGTTACTTTAGTTTAGTTACTTTAGTTACTAGTTACTTTAGTTACTCCACTACATTCATCTGACAGCTTTAGTTACTAGTTACTTTAGTTACTCCACTACATTCATCTGACAGCTTTATTATGACACTTTAGTTACTAGTTACTTTAGTTACTCCACTACATCCATCTGACAGCTTTAGTTACTAGTTACTTTAGTTTAGTTACTTTAGTTACTAGTTACTTTAGTTACTCCACTACATTCATCTAACAGCTTTAGTTACTAGTTACTTTAGTTTCTAGTTACTTTAGTTACTCCACTACATCCATCTGACAGCTTTAGTTACTAGTTACTTTAGTTTAGTTATCTTTTAGTTACTAGTTACTTTAGTTACTTTAGTTACTCCACTACATTCATCTGACAGCTTTAGTTACTAGTTACTTTAGTTACTCCACTACATTCATCTGACAGCTTTAGTTATTAGTTACTTTAGTTACTCCACTACATTGACAGCTTTAGTTACTAGTTACTTTATTCATCTGACAGCTTTATTATCTGACAGCTCTAGTTACTAGTTACTTTAGTTACTCCACTACATCCATCTGACAGCTTTAGTTACTAGTTACTTTAGTTACTCCACTACATCCATCTGACAGCTTTAGTTACTAGTTACTTTAGTTACTCCACTACATCCATCTGACAGCTTTAGTTACTAGTTACTTTAGTTACTCCACTACATCCATCTGACAGCTTTAGTTACTTTACACATTAAGATTTCTGCACACTAAACACGTAGTTTATAATATCTGATTGTATCTATTGATCTATTGTAAATGAACCTAGCCAACAATACATTTACCTGATGAAACTTACATACTTTTACTTAAGTTACATTTTAAGGGCGCATGGGTAGCTCACTTGGTAGAGCAGCCACCCAAATATAGAAGTTTATTTCTGGACGCAGTGGCTGCAGGTTTGACTCCGTCTTGCAGCCCTTTGCTGCATGTCATTCCCCCCTCTCCTTTTTGATATCTTCAGCTGTCCAATATATATAAAGGCCTAAAATGCCCAAAAAATAATTTGCATTTTGCATTTGTGAGCAATGAAGCATCAAAGCTGTTGGACTCACCTGTTCTTTATCAGTTCATGTGGCAACACTTTTCACACATTGTTTCTGCATTGTGAAGCAATGACTGGTCTGTTAACCTATACTAAAGGTACTAAAATACCTAATTGTGTTTAAAGAATCAGTGTGGTGTTATGGCAATGACCCTGAACAAGTGAAACTGCCCTGTAAGCAAGAGGAACCGTCTCTCTCCTTCTGCTCTTCTAAGATATTTCTCTGCTTGTGTAAACACTTGTTGACATTGATACTCAGAGAGAAATTGAATGATGAATTAATAATGTTTTTCCCCCCAAAATAGTTTGGTGAAATTACAACAAGGAGTCTACTTAATAAAAGACTACTTTGCCCAGCTATTCATTAGGCCAATCACACTCTTGTTATTAAACTCTAAGTTATTATATCAGTTATTCCTTCAGATTGGAGTTGTATTTGAAGCACAATATTTTGTTAAACACTGACCTCTGGTGACAAAATATATCAACTACACCACATTAAAAATGAATACATTCTGCAGCTCAGACACATCCACTGTGACATTTAACAAAAAATATAGGTGACCAGGACCCCCCCTGGTGTGTAGAACATTTTGTACGTCAACAACATTTTCTGCCTTTTCTGCAGCCTTTTGACCTCTTTTGGGGAGTGGGTTGTCTTTTGTATTTTTTTAAGGGGGGATCAATCTTCCTCTTCTAAATATTGGGAGAAGGGGGGGACAAATCCCTTGCATCAGTGTGATGCAACACTACCACCTCGTGGCCAAATTAAATTTGACCTGCAGTTGAGTGTGACCTACATTTTGTTGTACAGTGGAAAAGCCAAACTTTAAATCTTAACCAGATTAAGATATGTAATACAACATGCAATCCAATATCAAATTAAATAAGATAAGATGTTATTGATCCCCAAAATGTACAAGCTACCCAGCAGCACTTAAAGGTCCCATGGCATGAAAATTTCACTTTATGAGTTTTTTTTAACATTAATATGCGTTCCCCCAGCCTGCCTTTGGTCCCCCAGTGGCTAGAAATGGTGATAGGTGTAAACCGAGCCCTGGGTATCCTGCTCTGCCTTTGAGAAAATGAAAGCTCAGATAGGCTGATCTGGAATCTTCCCCTTATGAGGTCATAAGTATTAGGGGACCACTAAGGTCTATATAAAGAGACTTCAGATACAGTATTAGGGACCACTAAGGTCTATATAAAAGAGACTTCAGATACTGTATTAGAGGACCACTAAGGTCTATATAAAAGAGACTTCAGATACAGTATTAGGGACCACTAAGGTCTATATAAAGAGACTTCAGATACAGTATTAGGGACCACTAAGGTCTATATAAAGAGACTTCAGATACAGTATTAGGGGACCACTAAGGTCTATATAAAAGACTTCAGATACAGTATTAGGGACCACTAAGGTCTATATAAAAGAGACTTCAGATACAGTATTAGGGACCACTAAGGTCTATATAAAGAGACTTCAGATACAGTATTAGGGACCACTAAGGTCTATATAAAAGAGACTTCAGATATAGTATTAGGGGACCACTAAGGTCTATATAAAAGAGACTTCAGATACAGTATTAGGGACCACTAAGGTCTATATAAAAGAGACTTCAGATACAGTATTAGGGACTACTAAGGTCTATATAAAGAGACTTCAGATACAGTATTAGGGACCACTAAGGTCTATATAAAAGACTTCAGATACAGTATTAGGGGACCACTAAGGTCTATATAAAAGAGACTTCAGATACAGTATTAGGGACCACTAAGGTCTATATAAAAGAGACTTCAGATACAATATTAGGGGACCACTAAGGTCTATATAAAAGAGACTTCAGATACAGTATTAGGGACTACTAAGGTCTATATAAAAGAGACTTCAGATACAGTATTAGGGGACCACTAAGGTCTATATAAAAGAGACTTCAGATACAGTATTAGGGACTACTAAGGTCTATATAAAAGAGACTTCAGATACAGTATTAGGGGACCACTAAGGTCTATATAAAGAGACTTCAGATACAGTATTAGGGACCACTAAGGTCTATATAAAAGAGACTTCAGATACAGTATTAGGGACCACTAAGGTCTATATAAAGAGACTTCAGATACAGTATTAGGGACCACTAAGGTCTATATAAAGAGACTTCAGATACAGTATTAGGGGACCACTAAGGTCTATATAAAGAGACTTCAGATACAGTATTAGGGACCACTAAGGTCTATATAAAAGACTTCAGATACAGTATTAGGGACCACTAAGGTCTATATAAAAGAGACTTCAGATACAGTATTAGGGGACCACTAAGGTCTATATAAAGAGACTTCAGATACAGTATTAGGGACCACTAAGGTCTATATAAAGAGACTTCAGATACAGTATTAGGGGACCACTAAGGTCTATATAAAGAGACTTCAGATACAGTATTAGGGACCACTAAGGTCTATATAAAAGACTTCAGATACAGTATTAGGGACCACTAAGGTCTATATAAAAAGAGACTTCAGATACAGTATTAGGGACCACTAAGGTCTATATAAAGAGACTTCAGATACAGTATTAGGGACCACTAAGGTCTATATAAAGAGACTTCAGATACAGTATTAGGGGGTCTACCACTAAGGTCTATATAAAGAGACTTCAGATACAGTATTAGGGACCACTAAGGTCTATATAAAAGAGACTTCAGATACAGTATTAGGGACCACTAAGGTCTATATAAAAGAGACTTCAGATACAGTATTAGGGACCACTAAGGTCTATATAAAAGAGACTTCAGATACAGTATGAGGGGACCACTAAGGTCTATATAAAGAGACTTCAGATACAGTATTAGGGACCACTAAGGTCTATATAAAAGACTTCAGATACAGTATTAGAGGACCACTAAGGTCTATATAAAAGAGACTTCAGATACAGTATTAGGGACCACTAAGGTCTATATGAAAGACTTCAGATACAGTATTAGGGACTACTAAGGTCTATATAAAAGAGACTTCATATACAGTATTAGGGGACCACTAAGGTCTATATAAAGAGACTTCAGATACAGTATTAGGGACCACTAAGGTCTATATAAAAGAGACTTCAGATATAGTATTAGGGGACCACTAAGGTCTATATAAAAGAGACTTCAGATACAGTATTAGGGGACCACTAAGGTCTATATAAAAGAGACTTCAGATACAGTATTAGGGACCACTAAGGTCTATATAAAGAGACTTCAGATACAGTATTAGGGACCACTAAGGTCTATATAAAAGAGACTTCAGATACAGTATTAGGGACCACTAAGGTCTATATAAAAGAGACTTCAGATACAGTATTAGGGACCACTAAGGTCTATATAAAAGAGACTTCAGATACAATATTAGGGGACCACTAAGGTCTATATAAAAGAGACTTCAGATACAGTATTAGGGACTACTAAGGTCTATATAAAAGAGACTTCAGATACAGTATTAGGGACCACTAAGGTCTATATAAAAGAGACTTCAGATACAGTATTAGGGGGACCACTAAGGTCTATATAAAGAGACTTCAGATACAGTATTAGGGACCACTAAGGTCTATATAAAAGAGACTTCAGATACAGTATTAGGGACCACTAAGGTCTATATAAAAGAGACTTCAGATACAGTATTAGGGACCACTAAGGTCTATATAAAAGAGACTTCAGATACAGTATTAGGGGACCACTAAGGTCTATATAAAGAGACTTCAGATACAGTATTAGGGACCACTAAGGTCTATATAAAAAGACTTCAGATACAGTATTAGGGACCACTAAGGTCTATATAAAAGAGACTTCAGATACAGTATTAGGGACCACTAAGGTCTATATAAAAGAGACTTCAGATACAGTATTAGGGACCACTAAGGTCTATATAAAGTATTAGAGACTTCAGATACAGTATTAGGGGACCACTAAGGTCTATATAAAGAGACTTCAGATACAGTATTAGGGACCACTAAGGTCTATATAAAAGAGACTTCAGATACAGTATTAGGGACCACTAAGGTCTATATAAAAGAGACTTCAGATACAGTATTAGGGACCACTAAGGTTATATAAAAGAGACTTCAGATACAGTATTAGGGGACCACTAAGGTCTATATAAAAGAGACTTCAGATACAGTATTAGGGACCACTAAGGTCTATATAAAAGAGACTTCAGATACAGTATTAGGGACCACTAAGGTCTATATAAATAAGACTTCAGATACAGTATTAGGGACCACTAAGGTCTATATAAAAGAGACTTCAGATACAGTATTAGGGACCACTAAGGTCTATATAAAAGAGACTTCAGATACAGTATTAGGGGACCACTAAGGTCTATATAAAAGAGACTTCAGATACAGTATTAGGGGACCACTAAGGTCTATATAAAAGAGACTTCAGATACAGTATTAGGGACCACTAAGGTCTATATAAAGAGACTTCAGATACAGTATTAGGGACCACTAAGGTCTATATAAAAGAGACTTCAGATACAGTATTAGGGGACCACTAAGGTCTATATAAAGAGACTTCAGATACAGTATTAGGGACCACTAAGGTCTATATAAAAGAGACTTCAGATACAGTATTAGGGACCACTAAGGTCTATATAAAAGAGACTTCAGATACAGTATTAGGGACCACTAAGGTCTATATAAAAGAGACTTCAGATACAGTATTAGGGGACCACTAAGGTCTATATAAAAGAGACTTCAGATACAGTATTAGGGACCACTAAGGTCTATATAAAAGACTTCAGATACAGTATTAGGGACCACTAAGGTCTATATAAAAAGACTTCAGATACAGTATTAGGGACCACTAAGGTCTATATAAAAGAGACTTCAGATACAGTATTAGGGACCACTAAGGTCTATATAAAAGAGACTTCAGATACAGTATTAGGGGACCACTAAGGTCTATATAAAAAGAGACTTCAGATACAGTATTAGGGGACCACTAAGGTCTATATAAAAGAGACTTCAGATACAGTATTAGGGGACCACTAAGGTCTATATAAAGAGACTTCAGATACAGTATTAGGGGACCACTAAGGTCTATAAAAAAGACTTCAGATACAGTATTAGGGGACCACTAAGGTCTATATAAAAAAGAGACTTCAGATACAGTATTAGGGACCACTAAGGTCTATATAAAGAGACTTCAGATACAGTATTAGGGACCACTAAGGTCTATATAAAGAGACTTCAGATACAGTATTAGGGACCACTAAGGTCTATATAAAAAGACTTCAGATACAGTATTAGGGGACCACTAAGGTCTATATAAAAGAGACTTCAGATACAGTATTAGGGACCACTAAGGTCTATATAAAAGAGACTTCAGATACAGTATTAGGGACCACTAAGGTCTATATAAAAGAGACTTCAGATACAGTATTAGGGGACCACTAAGGTCTATATAAAAGAGACTTCAGATACAGTATTAGGGACCACTAAGGTCTATATAAAAGAGACTTCAGATACAGTATTAGGGACCACTAAGGTCTATATAAATAAGACTTCAGATACAGTATTAGGGACCACTAAGGTCTATATAAAAGAGACTTCAGATACAGTATTAGGGACCACTAAGGTCTATATAAAAGAGACTTCAGATACAGTATTAGGGGACCACTAAGGTCTATATAAAAGAGACTTCAGATACAGTATTAGGGGACCACTAAGGTCTATATAAAGAGACTTCAGATACAGTATTAGGGACCACTAAGGTCTATATAAAGAGACTTCAGATACAGTATTAGGGGACCACTAAGGTCTATATAAAAGAGACTTCAGATACAGTATTAGGGACCACTAAGGTGTATATAAAAGAGACTTCAGATACAGTATTAGGGACCACTAAGGTCTATATAAAAGAGACTTCAGATACAGTATTAGGGGACCACTAAGGTCTATATAAAAGAGACTTCAGATACAGTATTAGGGACCACTAAGGTCTATATAAAAGAGACTTCAGATACAGTATTAGGGACCACTAAGGCCTATATAAAAGAGACTTCAGATACAGTATTAGGGACCACTAAGGTGTGTATTAAAGCATTCAAAACCCTTAAAGTAATTTAAATTAGATCCGCCTTTACCATCTGCAACATTAAAGTGATGAACACATGCTATGATAAATGTTATTCTTGACATGGACTTTAACTTTTGATGCTTTCATTGTCTATGTAATTTTCATTGTCTATGTAATTGTCTATTCATTGTCTATGTATCATTGTCTATGTAATTTTCCCATTACAGAGATGAGGAGTCTTTAAAGCTTATTTTGTTTTTGAATACTTTACATACAGAGACAAATAATGTCTGAAGTTCACCAAACAAGTATTTTCTGACAAGAAACTGAAAACATTGTGAATAGGAATATGATATTTGCCCAAAAGATCAACTTCCTTGTGGTTCGACTCTACCTTCAAAAACAAGACCATACATTCTGTTAGGGACCAAGACATTATGAGTTCCCCAAATTAATCAAGACGTGACGTGCAGCCAGAATTTAAGCATAAAAATGTGTATTAAAAAAGGTATTTAATAAACTTGTGTATTTGTATTTTTACTGTTTATTCTTGTGATTTATATGTGTGTTATTGCAATAATTATTTAGACGTTACGATGACAAATGTAGCAGTTACGCATAATCAAATAGAAAAAATGGTAGAATAAGCTGTGCCTTTACTGTCCATTCAAGCAAAAATAAAAAACAATGTTGCGCACTTCAATACAGTGTTCTTCAACATGTACGGCAAAAAGCACAACTCTGCTGTGCATTTGTACGTAAATGTGTTATGCTAGTAAATCATCTCCGTTAATGGACCTTTGCGTAGCTGACGTCATTACACCAGCTACGTTGTAAACGCAATCCCCTCGAAACGGCGCAAGATGGCAACCGTGGTGGTTGATATTTGCTAAGCTCTGCAACACTTAGCTGAGTACTTATGTTTTACAATAAGGCCAATAACTATGCAACTTGCTGAACTGACAGATTTCGAGAGACCCACCGACGAGTAAGGGTTAACTATCATTTTAAGAACTTTAAAGGCTAGAAACAACCCTTTGTAGATAGCACGTGCAAACTGCTCAGGTACCTAGCATACCAAGCCAATAGCACGGGGCTCGTGGACCACAATGGCAAAGAGAGACGCTAAAAAGGGCATAGAAGGGGGACTGATAATGGATGTGGACCCGGACGGCACTTTTTTAGGTTTGTGCTCACCTCTTCCAGACTCTCCAATTAATAGTCCAAATCCAAACAAAGTATGTGTCAACAAAGATAAAAACGAGGTCTCTAACGCCGACATTCTCAAAGCAATCTTTGAGTTGAAGGAGCAATTCTCCGTCTTTGAACAATGGAGAAATAAATACTGCAGACATCTCTGTGGTACAAGAAGAGATGAAAAGCCTTGGTTTTCAAGCAAAGGAGACGGAAGATAAGGTAAAAAGGCTAGATAAGAGCATTGAAGAACTAAAAGAGAAAACTGAAGAAGCCGAGCGCTACAGCAGAAGATGGAATTTGCGCCTCAACAACCTTCCTGAAAAAGTGAACGAAGATGTAAGAGAGGAAGTCATGAAGATATTGAGTCAGATTGCACCTGATGATAAAAGCAAGTTCGGATTCTTGGTCGATGTGGTACATAGAGTCGGGCACCCCAGAGAGGATAAGACACCGCGTCCGATTGTTATACAATTCAACATGAGTACTTTCAGGTACAAGATTTGGAAGGATTCACGCAATGCTGAAGTAATGAAGAAGCTGAATCTCCGTATCGCCGAGGACCTGACACGCTCCGAGAGAGAATGCAGAAACAAATTGTGGCCCCTGGTCGAGCAGGCTCGTAAGGACGGAAAGAAAACCAGATGGCAAGGTCCAGTCGCCTTCATCGATGGGGTGAAATTTGTTGCATAAATCTTTGTCCTGTATAGTTGTCTAGATATGATAACCAGGCAAGTAATTGTTTGACAAGTGGACAATGAAGTAGCCTGAAGTTAATAAGGCCTTAAGAGAGTTCAACGTTATATTAGTACTCCCAGTGTTCAGGGTATTTCTATCACTACCAAAGGTTAAGGGTTCCTATTAGCGCTTATCTTCTGTTTCTTTGTTGTAGGCATCAATCCTTTATTTTTACCTTTTCCCTTATTTATTTATACATTATTTACTATTTGTATGGCAAACAATTTTATTAACCTAAAAGTGATTTCTCTTAATGCCAAAGGGTTTACAATAGACTCACTCATGTGATGATGATAGGAAATTCTGGAGAAGTCAATGGGGGGATCAGATTTACTTAAGTCATGCTTCTAATCACTCGGCAGGAGTAGCTATTTTGTTTAATAAATTTAAAGGAGATGTGGTAGAATCTCACCTTTTTAGATGGACCCTCTAGATGGAATACTCAAATACAAAGATTCTCATTTAATTATTGGTGGTGACCTAAATGATGCAGCAGATGATCAAATGGATAGATTACCAGCAAAAATTAAACCTATATCACATTTGTGTGAACAACTTGGTGTTATTGATGTCTGGCGGTATTTACATCCTTCTCAAAAAGAATATACATGGAGTAATGTTAGTGGCTCTCTACAATTTAAAGATCACAAATTGATAGTGGTCACTTTTGCTAATCCACAAGACCAAACCAGGAAATCTCGTGGTTTCAGGAAATTTAACTGCAATCTATTGAATGATGAAGCCTTTTGTAAATCAGTGGAAGCTACTGCTTGTGACATTTTCAATTGCAATGAACTTGGCAATGTTCAAATATGGGAATTTTTTAAGTTTAAAATTAGAGAATTAGCTATTAAATTTAGTAAGGAAATGAAAAAACGTAACACTTTGAGAGAACTAGAAACAACGGAAGAACTGAACTCTTTAATAAACAAAAATACTCTTACCCAAGAGGAAGAATTAAAGCTGAAGTCTGAAAGAAGAGGTTGACCGATTATATATTAATATGACCAAAGGAGCCTTTATACGCTCTAGAGCAAAATGGTTAGAGGAAGGTGAGCGGAAGACAAGTTATTTCTTTGCTCTGGAAAAATGAAACTATAAGAGAAATAATATTACCTATATAAATTCCAACTCATCTGATATAGCAAACTATACTTCTCGTTTCTATTCTGATCTATAGTTCTCATTATAACCCAACAGAGGATGAGAATTTTATCAGCAAAATTAGAAAATGTATCCCACAAATTTCGAATGATTTTAAATCTTAAAATCTGAAATTCTTGAAACTGTAAATAAAATGAAAAAAGGGAAATCTCTGGGAATGGATGGTCTTCCTGTTGAGTTTTATAGATGCTTTTGGAACATAATTAAAACTCATTAATTTTTGCCAGGCGTTTAAAAAAAGGATTGGGCTAAAATATAAATGAAACTCAAACTGGTTTTATGGCTAATCGCCATATAAACTGTAACATCAGGCTTATTCTTGATCTAATAGATTATTCTGAATATGTGGAATCTGAATCTGTAATATTATTGCTGGATTTTTATAAGGCATTTGAGTAGAGCATCAGTTCTTATGTAGGTCACTTCAATCTTTTGGTTTTTAGTAAAAAAATGTATCTTTGGTGTTAAAATGCTTTATAAAAATATCAGTAGCTGTGTCATGCTATATCCAAATACCACCCAAAGCTTTCCAGTTTATAGACCAGTCCGCCAAGGCTGCCCTTGTTCTCCATTTCTATTTCTCATTGTTGTTGAAATGCTCTCCTTATTTTTACATTGTGATAATACACAGGGTTTAAGGATTTTTGAAAGAGAAATTAAAATGTCTCAACTAGCTGATGACACAGTTCTTTTTTAAAAAGATAAACAACAAATTGGAAAATCCATCAAAGAAATACAATCCTTCTCGCTAGCATCAGGTTGAAATCCTATGTCTGTATAACACTGATGAAAAGCATATGTGTGATATACCTGTAAAAAATAGTATTAAATACCTTGGAATTCATATCTCTAAAGATTTAAAGGAACGACACGAAAAAAATTTTAAACCCAAAATATATGTAATATGTGGCTTCAGAGAGATGTGTCCATGTTAGGTAGAGTTCTTTTGAGTAAAGCGGACGGTATCTCTAGATTTATTTACCCTACCCAATCTCTGTTTATCCATCAATCCCTCTGTAAAGTAATAAATTACGTTTTAATTAACTTTATCTGGAAAAACAAATGCCACCATTTAAAAAAGGAGATCTTAGCAGCCCGAGAGATGTAGGTGGCCATGTTGGAAATATTAGACTTCATGGATGTGAACAATACCTTTAGAATTAAATGGATAAAAGAATGTTTAAAAGCTCCAGAATCCCTTCGGTACTTTATTCCACAGTCCATTTTTGGAAAAATGGGAGGCCTCCAATTTGTAGTACAATGCAGTTATAATGAAATTAAGCTACCGCAAAAATTATCTAAATTTCATCAGCAAGCGCTTAACGCTGCAAAATTATGTTTTAAACACAATTTCTCTCCTCACAGAACTCTTATATGGAACAATGAGTTCATAACCAGAAAGAATAAGTCCCTGTATCTACAACATTGACTTGATCAGAATATATTTTTTCTTGCAAACTTACAAAATGATGAAGCTCAACTTCTTAATTATGAGGAATTTCTTAGGTCTAAAGTTTTTCCTGTAATATCAAATGGTAATAAATGCTATACCTAGTGGAATTCTTCAACTAATGAAATGTCACTCTGAGAGTCAAGAACTGGATCCGACCTTCATTGTTGATGGAATAAATATTAACAGTCATAAGTGTACCAATAAACATATTAGGAACTTCTTCTACAACAAAAGGAAAATCACTCCACGGGGAAAATTTGTTTGGAACTCTTTATATTTTAACATTCACTGGGAATCAACATGGCTTCTACCGTACAAGGTTGTTATCCCCAATAAAGTGAAAGAATTACATTTCAAAATACTGCATAATATTTATCCCACTAACTAATCTATTTCAAGATTCGCGGCTATGGATAGTAAATGTGAATTTTGTAAAACTGAAGAAGAAACTATTATACATCTATTCTAGGAGTGTCAGTTCTCTGGAAAATTCAAATTATTTAAATATTCAAAAGAATCACCAAATTAATTTAGAAGCAAAAGATGTTATTATTAAATATGATCACAAAAACAAAAAATTACACAGGACTGTCAATTTACTAATTCTACAAGGGAAATTTCATGTCCATAAAGCTAAATTTGCTAAATTGCGATCAGCTTTTACTCACTTCCGAAGTGAATTTCGAAATTTTTGTGAGTCTATCCAAATCATTAATAGTAAGAAAAGTATCTATATAGCTGATCTACTGCAAGATTTTAAGGAATTATAATTATATAGCCTTAGCCCATCCCATCTTGTCTCTGTATTGTATTTTATGATGTTTATATTTTAATCCACTCTTCTAACTTATTTATTTGTATATATTTTTATATTTATATGTTTTTTTCCTTCTCAAGCTATTCTATATTCACTGCATAGAAAGTATTTTTTTATTTATCTATTTTTTTTACGTTTTTTATTTTTTAACTTTCTCCTGATGCCAAACTGTTCAATAAATGTTTAACATGTTTATAAAATTTAAAGATGATAATAAAAAAATAAAAAAGCAATCCCCGTGAATTTCAAAGTCAAAATGACGGCAGCCAGATCGTTGAGGAATTTCTCGGAACTCGATTTTAATTAAAAAAAATAACTAATAGCAAGAGGGAGGACAAATAAAATGGTTTCAAACTGACTGGTCTGGAAGAAAAAGATTGGCTATGTGGCTAACAGTTAGCGGCTGGACTTCCACGGGGTGCTGGGATCTGACCAACGCTTACGCTTAAACCTTCGGTAAATCTCGGCTCGACCTTGCACTTGACGAGCAAAAGAGGCTGAATATAACCTAGCAGAATGAAAAGGTAAAGGAGAACCGAGAGGGATTGAAGGATCTGATAAATGCGACCTGCTTCTTTGCAAAGCAAGAGCTTGCTTTTCGTGGCAATGAGCAGTGGTTGTTTTCATTGTTGCTGACTGTGACTGACAAACATAAACAAGATGGTTGCATAACTTGCGTGTGAGAGAGAGAGAGAGATTGCCTCTTACTGACATCACCGCACATCACTCCAAAAGTTACATGAATGAGTACAAGCATAACATAAATGAGACAAGGACACAACCTGCTCTTTACAGAATTGGAAACTGCAGGGGAAATAAAGCCATCGCATGGATGATTGAATCTAATCTAATGATATCTCTGTAAGTACATTTTAAAATCATGGATTTTACTTGCAACTTTAGAAAAGCCTATCTAAGAACTCAGATTTCCTTGTATTAAACAGTTCAGTAAACTCAACGTTTGGCAATGGCACTTGACGTGATTGATGCAGGCAGGTGTGCCCACGTGGCAATCACCGTCACATTACAGAGAGTTTTAACGGATATTTAATGCAGCCAAAGCCGGTATTTATCGCGACAGAAACGACCCCTGGTTCGTTTGACAAGTTGTTTTACTCTTTCTGTACAACATGTTAGTTGCTATCTTATTTAATTAGTTACCAAGGTCATATTATGCATGCTTAACTTTGGCTAACTTTACCCAACACATAGATAAGCTAGCTAGAGCTATGGCTAACTTTGCCCAACACGTAGCTAAGCTAGCTAGAGCTATGGCTAACTTTACCCAACACATAGATAAGCTAACTAGAGCTATGGCTAACTTTACCCAACACGTAGCTAAGCTAGCTAGAGCTATGGCTAACTTTACCCAACACATAGATAAGCTAACTAGAGCTATGGCTAACTTTACCCAACACGTAGTTAAGCTAGCTAGAGCTATGGCTAACTTTACCCAACACATAGATAAGCTAACTAGAGCTATGGCTAACTTTACCCAACACATAGATAAGCTAACTAGAGCTAAGGCTAACTTAACCCCAAGCATAGTGAATTTAAATAACATTTATGTTGTCCTCAGGTCAAATTGTTTTCAGAAGTTTCTAACTTATTTAAAGAAATATGGGTTTCTTTCCACCTAATTGCCCAAAAGTAACATTGTTGGTTCCATACAACATTCTTTACAAGTTTGAAGGATCTGATACGTTTTAATTAATCTAAAAATGGTATATAGTAGTTATATATATATATATATAGTATAGTATTATATAGTGATGCCCAATTCGTAAAACAAAAACTGATGAAAATTTATAACACACACACACAAAAAATAGAAAGATACAAAATGTCACCCTAATGGTAAGAATGACCATAGACAGTTAAAGAAATGACTTGTTCTAAATGTCTTGGCATGTGGTGACATCTACAGTACTGCTAGCTTTGTGTTTTCAGTGGTTGGATGTTTGAGTTCCTTGTAGGGCTGCACGATATGAGGAAAATATTAGGGGCTATATATATATATATATATATATATATATATATATATATATATATAATATACGGATATTAATGTGTACTCAGTCCTGCTGCTTTCAGTAGTCTGCTAAAATACAACAAACTGCTGGTTGTATTTAAAACTAACGAAACCATTCTTTGACTTTTGAGTAAATTGAACATTGCAAGCACTGCTTACCCTGCGTACCTTTAGTTATGTGTCTGATTAATATTGTGATGCCCAACCAATAAAGGATTTTTAAGGCAGATACGATACAAATATTTGGTTATTTAAAACTCCAATATGCCAATATATATTTTTAAAAAAATCCAGAAATGCGTTAAACAGATTTACTTAACATTAGTTATTTGAGTTCTCACTAAAATATCATTTGTTTTATTGTCACAACAGAACAGAGGAACATCAAAATGTATTAAAGTTTTCATAAATAAAATGTATAAAAATAGAAACTTAAGATATGAAACTTAAAGTCCTTTGAACAAAAACATTAACAAAAAAAATCAGTGTTACCAACAGGGACGTTGTAGAGCGTCCTCTGGTGGACAAACTATACAACGGCATCACTAACAGGGACGTTGTAGAGCGTCCTCTGGTGGATAGACTATGCAACACCATCACTAACAGGGACGTTGTAGAGCGTCCTCTGGTGGACAGACTATACAACGCCATCACTAACAGGGACGTTGTAGAGCGTCCTCTGGTGGACAGACTATGCAACGCCATCACTAACAGGGACGTTGTAGAGCGTCCTCTGGTGGACAGACTATGCAACACCATCACTAACAGGGACGTTGTAGAGCGTCCTCTGGTGGACAGACTATACAACGCCATCACTAACAGGGACGTTGTAGAGCGTCCTCTGGTGGACAGACTATGCAACGCCATCACTAACAGGGACGTTGTAGAGCGTCCTCTGGTGGACAAACTATACAACGGCATCACTAACAGCGACGTTGTAGAGCGTCCTCTGGTGGACAGACTATGTAACGCCATCACTAACAGGGACGTTGTAGAGCGTCCTCTGGTGGACAGACTATGCAACACCATCACTAACAGGGATGTTGTAGAGCGTCCTCTGGTAGACAAACTATGCAGCGCCAATGCTCATAACATGGTTGACAGTTCGTTTTTATTTTTTAAATATTCATTTATAATGAATACTTAAAAAAAAACTAAGCAAGCATTTCCATTCTATTCTAAGATGGTGCCATGGTAGTTTATTTGAAAGTTTTATGAATTGCTGCAGTGTGTTTATTATTTAATTATGAAAGCCTGTAAGTGCGCCTCATGCTGCTATAATGTCATGTGAGGTTGTTTTTTGCAATTACTGTATAAAGTGAATAATGTCCCTGTCTGAAATTGGGCCGGTAAGGGACGGAATTGCCAGGCCTGAATTTTTCTGAATTGAGTGTCTCATGTAGAAGTTGATCTCGCTCTCTCTCTCTTTTTTTTGCAGTTTGCTCGGATGTGTTGCATCCCAGGTCCAGTGCACAAAGCAACTACACCAAAGAAGCAAACACAGGTAAACCCCCACACCTGCTGATAAGGCTGGGTACTGGTACCCAACTCAATAGTTTTTAGGCCCCGACTGAATTGCCTAGTAATTGCAAAGTATTGAGTATCGAAAAATGCCTTCAGTGTTTTTCCTAACTTTGTATTAGATTTAGGTGTACCTATTTAGAGGGAAGGGGGTTTATGGGTCCTTCGTCAAGAAACTTAAGTTTTTCAATACTTTCTCCGTACATTTTGTGTCTATTTGTGTGATTTTGCGTCACTTTGTACTCGCATTGTCTGTTTTTGGTAACTTTTGTTTCCTCTGGTCTTGTTTTGGGTCTCTGTGGTCATTTGGCGTCTCTTTGTAGTTGGTCTGTCTAAAATGTTGGGAAAGCTAGAGCAGATAATAAATGAATAACACTCATAAATAGGGCTGGGTACCGAACTTCGGTTTTTTTATGGTACAGACCGAAATGTTTCGGTTTTACACAGTATCAAATTATGCCTCGTCTTTCGGTGCCAAGTTTCGGTGATTGGCTGTAACGTTAAACGTGATTGCGTCACCCAGGAAAAATACATACGTGGTTACGCCGACAGACGGGGTTCACGTGTATCTGTTGTGAACTGGTTGCGAGCATCGTTGTACCGCTTAAAAATGCCACCTAGATCAAAAGTGTGGCTTCACTTTATTAAGATTGATGCCAACAGTGCGAAATGCAATATATGCAAAAAAGACATTGTTGCTAAGGCTGGCAACACGACTAATTTGATGAAGCACCTGATAGTGCACGGGATCAATTTAAGAGCGGAAAGTTGCACAGTGTTTGACTGCAAGAAGAGCGGACCGCAGCCCTCCTCCTCTCAGCCGCCCGTGGGCAATGCAAAACCAGAGCCGACTCCGAGTGATTCAAAATATCCACCACCGGACTCCGCCTCATCAAAGAGTACCGAGGACGGCAAAAAATATTTTTTTTATATGAGAGAAGTACTTTGAATGGAAAAATCTGAGCTAAAAATAAAACTCAAGATTTGAACTTTATTATGCTGTGTAATTTTCTTTTTCTCAGAATTGATATTATAAAACTGGTATTGAAAAAGGTATCGTTCAGGAACCGATATCGAAGTAAAGGTATCGGTATTGGTACCGGTATCGAAAATTTTTGATTGATACCCAGCCCTACTCATAAACCTTGATACCATAACTTACTAAAGATGTCCAACTACAATAATTTGGTCCAAGAAAAGTCTCTTAGTTACTTTCATTCGGCTCGGATGCTGCACCTAAACCTTATAATGGGAGGAAAATACCCAATTTCAGTACCTAATGAGAAAATCTTTTCAGAGTCAGTGAACCAATCAGCATGCAGAATGCTTCTACCAAGATCCAATAATGTTTGTGATTGGCTGTCTAACGTTGCACGTCGTAGAGGCCCAGGGTGTAATTTTCCGGGGGGGTGCGTGGGATTTCCCCTTTCTGGTCTATATATCCCTGCCTCTGCTAAATGATTTTTGTCCATAGGTGACTGTGAGCCGGGTACAGGCACCACCAGATGACGATCTTTTTAGGGGCCGTGGTAGTGGAGATTAGCCAGAAAAAGTGAGCGTCATGTGGCCATGACAGTTACGTTTAGGCACCAAAACGACTTAACTATTGTGGTTAAAACACTCCACACTTTTGTTTTTGTTGTCAACTGTGCTCTCCAACTTGAAAGTGCTGTGTTTTATGTTGACACCACGTTGTGCTTTTCATTTTGAGATTATTTTCCATTGAACATTTAACTTCATTTCACAAATCACGCCCTGTAGAGTAGGGCTGCACGATTATGGCCAAAATGATAATCACGATTATTTGTTGATTTTAACCAAAACAAATTTTATTGTCACATACGCTATTTATAACTGCTTTCACATCCATATTATGCTAAATTCTTATGTTGAAGTTGTATAGACATACAGCTGCAACACATGTAAATGAAAATTAGCTATCTGAAATAGCAGGATATTTGTTTTTAAATGCATCTCTGTGAAAGCTCCTTCACTTGTTTTCAACAATAACTGATTAAAAGAGCTAGGGAGAGAGGGGGAGTGGGATGGAGTACTCACAGAGAGACGGCTGATCATTATTAACGGGTCCAGCATGGGTCGAATGGCAGATACACACGTTGTGTGTATGAAATGTCTGTATCGTCACTGCGCTGCATTTTTATGAACTATTATATTCTGGCCATGGGTCACATCTCTGGCCCAGGTCCAGCAGGCTCCGTCTCACACGCTGTTACTCTACCAACTGAAGTTAGTTGCATTCAATAACTTCTTCTGTGTTCTTCACCGTGGCGGCCGCGATAGCAGTTACCCGCTAAAACATTGGTACAAATACAGGTTTGCCCCTCAACGGAAAATTAAACCATATCCATATAACAACATTGCAGCGGATGCGAGGACATTAGCACCGGTGCGTCTTAGAGGAGCTAACAGACGCTAACTAGCACCGAATAGCACTGCTCACAGCTGTTGTCTGAAAAATAACACAGACGGGACAAAATATTGCGTTTACTGGTAAACCTTGAGACCGATGTATAAACGACTGCTATCTGTTGAGTTTTCCTCCCGTTACTCTGTCCTCTGTGACTGTCTACATCTAGAAACTAAGCTGCACGATGCAGGGAACAACTGACTGGCACGTGAGCAGACAGGGGTTACGGAGCGGTAGATTGGCTTTGCAAAAAAACTCAGCGTTCCATGAAATGACGCTTTAAAAAAAAAACGCTCGATCACGCAAATTTGATCGTGGGAAGTCAGAATTGTGATCGTGATTAAAATTCGATTAATTGTGCAGCCCTACTACCTTGCTTTGAATTTTTCTCCTAACAATGATCACAAGGCTGCAAATTGTCGTCATCTTCTCTTCATTATTCTTTAATGTAACTGATACGGTATCTTTTTGGTTAGACTGGGGGGGGTGGGGGAACCTGACTAAGTAAGATGTTGGATTTGAGCGCCACATTATACATGTAATAACAGTTTAGGGATACAATCCATCACTGCTGTCCTGTGTCACATCAGCCAGTGGAGGAAGGAAAAAAAGGAAGAAGTTGATCCGTCTCTCTGGGTCATCGTTTGTCAGCGTAATAGATGACAAATAATTGGCCATTCATCAATAGCAATAGATGAGAGCTGAAATGATTTATTGCCTTTACAACAGAAATTGGGCCGCCCCTGCAATGATGATGGAGCTCTCCAGTCAGTGAGGCGGAAAGAAGGGAGGTAAATGCAAAAGAAAAGATAAGGGGAGGGAATAAAAAAGGGAAAGAAGGAGTCAAGGAAGAGGAAACTGTAAAAATGATGAGGAAACAGACAGGAAAGGAAGGAGAATGAAGGAAGTGGGGGAAAGAAGAGAGTAAAAGTGATGCAGAAGGAAGAATGAAAAATAAAGGGGTGGATGAAAAGAGCAAGGATTCCAAAAGAATTGTAGTGGCAAAATCGTACCTTGTGTTAAATCCACTTCTGTCAGCAGTAGGCAGAATTAGTGTTGACTCATTCTTTCTTTATTTCCACTTTGTTTCAAACTTTCCGTTAAAAAAACCATTTCACCCCACAGCTACCGCCAGGGGCGCCGTATAGGGGGGAAATTTAGGACAATTCAATTATTAAACTAACCCAATTTGATTTTCTTTTTTTTTTTTTTTTCATGGGGCACAAAATTCCTGGCGGCGCCCCTGGCTACCGCTGACCCACCAACTGTTTTTCTCCATCAGCTCAAACATAGAACTAGAGTACATTAGATCTGCAACAACACACCCAGTTGAGTACAATGTACGCCAACCTGGAATGATAACAGAAAACTAAGAGGAAAAAGGGTAAGAGAACAAAAATGGCATCAGGATATGGCAGAAAGGAATGAAGGGAAGAAAGAAGTGTGGATTAAGGAGGGAGAATAGAGAGAAGGGAGGTTAGGAAAAGATGCACCACTTCTGCACAAAGAACAAGTGCAAGTGGGTGTTTGTCCTTAAGGCAGGTTGCAGGCAGTTACAGAAGAATTACTTGATAAAGAGCTTTTTTCATGTAGGTTTTAAGTTGACAATTTTATTTAAATTTTCTTCTAACCAAATCTGCAGAAGACTGTTCTAGTGACATATACACTTCAATAGCAAGATCCTTTTTGTAAAGTAGACAAGCTACATTATACCTCTTCCACTTATTTAGTTCTGGCTGCTCTGCCATTGACCACCTTTCGAGTCATGATGGATTGCCCCAACCTGATAATCCTGCGCAGTTGCAAGATGTGAACACACTGCAATCCTTTTTATTGATCACTTCAGTGAAACACAGATCCCCTGCCTGATTACCAGCTCGCTGTGATACTGACAGGAGTCTCTCTGTCTTCTGCAATCAAAGCTTGTCGTCCAGGACACTTCTGGATCAGGTTTGGGGTTTAAACTGAGGGATCAACTGAATGTTGCTCATTTTAGTATGAGATAAAATGAGGAGTTGTCACCCAGCCATCTGAAACTAAGCAGCGTCCAACATCATGAATGCTAAATCATTTCATTTCATCTTTGACACTGTAGAGGCAGACTGGAAATGGGGGGTGGGACATTGCAGGTATCTGGCATGCGCTTTAACCACTCCCCTACCAAGGCACTCTTAATTTTAGAAAATAAATTATAATGCAAAATATACAGTGTATGTATGATGTATGCTAGCTTTCAGAACATAATGGCAGAGAATGGTAAGAAAAACACAAACTAATATACTGTATATTTACACAAAGTTGGCATAAAGAATTATAATGGTATACATGGGGTGTGTGTGTGTGTGTGTGTGTGTGTGTGTGTGTGTGTGTGTTAAAACAAAACAAAGTAAAGTTAAAACTTGTTTTGAGCTTGTGAGGGGGGGCAGCCCTACTTGGCAGAAAACTAAATGGCCTTTTCTATCCACAGGAATTGAGCTGCGTGGCTGCTGATGGACAGCAATGATGGATGGAGTCTTCCTAGCTTGAGGATCAGTCCTGAGTTGTAAGTAACAGAGTAGTCCCTTTAAGCAGTGGACTGTCCTGCTCTGCAACAACACCACCATGACCCCCTGATTTAGATTGACAGCCATGCCACTAATTGTTAAATCAACCCCACCATAGTAATTGAGGGTATTGAATGTCTGATTTGAATCTGTATTTTTGTGTGTGCATGTTTGTCTTTAATCTCCTTTTTTTGTTAATGGAAAAATAGTCACCTTTCAGGTACTGTTTGTTAAAAAAAAGGGCAATGGATCTACTTGCCTCATAGTCAGGAAGACATACAGTATTTCTATCTGCTGTTAATTTGTCAAAGCAACGTAATAAACGGGAGTGGATTAGTGAAAGTGCTTCGGTCCATCTCCAAGCTTTTTACTCGTCAGCATCAACAACAGCTACTTCAGCCAGTGTGTCGCAGTTATCAAAAGTCATAATCTCTGTGTTCATCTGGCCAGCAGCCGCGCTGGCAACGTCTTCAGTCATAGAACAAAGTGGATCTACGAACCTGCCAAAGCTACGTCGCAATCAATTGATCCAGTTACAGTAAGAGGCCGTTTATCTTGTCATCTCGGGGAGGAATTTCAGCCAGGCTTGCTCAGTCACTCTCTCTCTCGTTGCATTCTGGGAAAGCTGACAGACACTGGGAGCTCGGTGGTGGAACACTTGCTGGTTGTCTAGGTAGGGGTCCTCTTTAGAGAATGAATGATGGAGGATTGTTTTACAGCCGCGGCAGGAAGCGCCTGGCAAATTGAGAAATCTGAGAGGTTTCACTTGTCTTTCCGTACTTCTATCCTTCAATCTTATTTCCCTCGTTTCACCCCCTTTATCCACTTCACAGCACTATACTTCCCTTTTCATGTAGTTTGAATCTTTATCACCCCCCACTTTCTGCTCTTTATCTTGTCCATTTCCTTTTTATTATTCTTCCCTTCTTTACCCCTTTCTTCTATTCTTATTCTCTTGTCTAATTGAGTCATTGAAGCTCATTTCTTTTTGTCTCAATTCATTTCAACCTTCCTTACTCCGTATTTCGGTCCACCTTTTTTCAATTTCTTCTTCATTATTCTTTTTTAATTTCATTTGAACAACTTTCATATATCTTCTGTCTTGTCCTTCAATCTGCATTTGTCCCTGTGGTGACCTACTATTTTAAACTCTGCCACCTTATGTCATGTATTTGTTCATACTGTAAGTCAGAAGACAAACTTATTATTTTGCAATAATACAGCATATTGTGGAAATATACTTTGCAACAAACATCAAAATTGCCTCTAACGTTTTCCTATCTCATTTAAAATTATTTTATACTTGTATAAACAGCATAGAAATAAAGGTTGAAGTGTTGACAAGTGTGTAGAAAGAATCAACCAGTGGTCAGAAATGGATATGAGATACAAAACTGTGATAGAAGGCCAGAAGCACTGTCCTTGTACAGTGGAAATTAAAGATACAAAAACACACTTTTTGTTTCCTCACTCACAACCTTTATGTACCGTATCAGGCATCTTTCTATGGGCCGTTTCCCACCTTTCTTCTCTCCTCCCAATGTTGTTCCCTTCACTGTCCTCGCCTTCTCTGCCCTCTGTGTCATTTGGACTTCCTTGCAGATCCGGGTCTCCTCTTCTGCTTCTCTGACTTCTGTAATTCTGTTCACTCTCCCCTTCCTGAGTAATTGAAGTAATTTCCCACCTTGGCTATGATGAATGTGTCCCCCGCTCCCGCCATGCCCTTCTACTTTAGCCGGCCTAATTAAAGAAAACATTCCATGATTGCCTATTTTTCCTCGAGCGTGACAACCTATTATTCTCCCCAGTACCTGATTAGAGAGTTATTATGCTTAGATTTAGATTGATTTAACCGGGCAGCTTAATAAAAGACTACTTGGGGTTTGATTTAAAGCGGGGGGAATTGCAGGTTTTGGAGCCAGTCACGGTGTGTAATTGTTATTACTGGTTCATGATATGAGCTGAGTCGGGGCGAGAGGGAGTTCTCGAAAATTGAATTAGAAAATTAGAAGGTCACTCTGCGTACAACAGGTGACATTTTGGGACATTCGTGCCGCGGATAGAGCTGTCAGGAGGAGCGACATTCAGGCACCGATTGGTCCGGAATGATAAATCGCATCCATCCCAGCCTGCACAAACTTGACATATTTCTATCAAAGCAAGATTAATCTCTCCATCAACTGCTGCAACGTGGCTCATAATAATCGGAGAATTGGATGCCGAATGGGTAAATTGACTGGCGTTTGTGTTGTGGTGCTCTGCCCTGGGTTCATACTGTCTTAATAAAAGCCAAATGGGAGGATACAGTCACATAACCCAACTGCTCAAGTTTTTGTCTAAGAAAAATCATAGTTGTGGCAGCCTTGGCCTCTTCTGATTGAAGTGAGCGATTGTGAGATAGTTCATTGTTTAAAATCAGGATAGACAGTTTGCAGATGAACTGTATCAGCGTTTTATTTGCTTGATAACTGATAGTTATAAATTAAAAAGTGGTCTACTTTGGCTCGGCTCCAGCTCTGTCTGTCCGTCTGCTTCGGTTTCACTCACCACTGAGTCCAACTTAATCTCCCGCCCACAACGCTATCGGACTATCTCTTACTGGGTATTATGTCGAAAATTTCTCATTTATCAAGTAATGGCTGAAAGCATTTAAACTAAGTTTAAACACAAGTTGGCGTTTGTAACATTCCAAAATGTTATAAATATCCGTTATTGGTTTCAATAACTATAATAATCATCCTTAAAACGGTATCATTTGATCCGTAGTTTAAAAGAGGTCGTCAGACAGTAAATATCCTTTTCAAAAACATAAAATTGTTCTCCAGGACATTTATACCCAAGACTACATCTAATACATTGTTGAAAACTTAATTGCTGCTCTCCTTGAGAAGACATTTGTCCTATTACTGTCCCCCACTGAGCACACAAAGGTCAGAGGTCAGGGTCAGCTTCACATCAGCATCTTCGGTTGAAAAGTTTTTAGCATGTGGCTTAAGCAGTGGTGGAAGAAGTATTCAGGTCCTTTCCTAAAGTAAAAGTACTAACTCACTGTAAAAAATGCTGTTACAAGTAAAAAATTTAATAAATGTACTTAGTTACATTTTACCACTGGGTTTAATGCGCTTCAGTAGGTTTAAAGCGTAATTTTGCAGGTTGATAAAGCCTTGAGATCAGGAGACGATGATGAAGACTTTAAAGATCCAAAGTCCAAGGATTTCAAATTATTTTCAGATTTATTCAAACAGTGAACAAACTTTCATGGCACAGTGAGCCAACTCTGTATACACACAATTGTCAATACAATAGTGACCAATGAACATCAGAATAACTTTGTTTCTTATAGTCTTCTTGTTCCGCAGTGGTCAGTTAATCTATTTCTGTGAAACAGTTACCTTTGACACAACTCCTTATTTGTGAGACACTTCTACTAGCTTACACATTCTGATCTATTCCTGCAACCTCATGCTGACTCTGCCCTAAAAGCTCCCTCTGAATGGTTTACTGCATTTTAACTTTTACATGCATAAATATTAACCTATCAAATGTCTCTACAGTATACTTGGTGTACTACTCCGCCCGAATCCTGAAAACAAATAAGTGACATTTTAAAACCTTTCTGGCTCTCAACATATTTGATTGGTAGCTGCTGTAGTTAACAATCTGTTTGGGACCCCCTCCCCCCAAAAAAGCTGAGGAGGCTCGTCCTCCTTTGGCCTCACTCCAATCTAGTTAGCATAACTGCGCTTACTGACGCGGCTGAGCAGCATTTTGATAAATGGCACGATTAAAGGTAAAATTGAACAATTTGACTCGGGCCACGCCACAAAAGCACAAGAGGCTTTACACTTGCTGTCAAAGGGGCGAAGCAAGTCCATCTTTCATGTCTGAAATCCAGCAGTGTCTAGAGTGAGCTCTGTGTAAGTTGTCTTTGACATGTATTCACTGTTGGCCTTATTGGCAGTCACTTCTTCACTGTCACTGTAAGTAATGGCTGCGTACTGTAGTGCAGCTTATCACTGCATGGAAAGATTGATGTATAAAAAGACTGATGGGTAGATGCAAAGATGCTGTAGGTGAATGAAAAGATATTTAAAATAGATTAGGTAATATGGTTGAAAGAGATGAATGGTGTGGGAATTTGAAAACGCATCCATTGATTAGTTTTGGAGGCACTGTGTCATCCTGACAGAAAACAAACCTTGGTTGAAGTCAAAAAATGTCAGTCTTGTAGATGAATGTGTTCAAATGTAATTCTTAGTTCAGCACTGTATCCATTTAGGTGTTGAGTCAAAGGAGGAGGTCAAGGGTCAGACCTACAGTATATTACAGTATATTGCAGGGGTTTTTAAAAACATCACTCAAAGGTTGGCATCTGATTTTTATTACAGGTCAAAGGTCCCGATACAATTGGCAATTACAAAAAAAATTTGGTTTGTTTTTTTGAGCTTCATGTAGTAAAAGTACAGCCGTGTTCTTGGCCTCGGATGTAGTAAAAATATTTTTTTTGTTGCTTTGTTTTTTTTTGCGCTTCATAAGGTTTTGTATTTCTTAGTGCTGTCAAACAATTAAAACATTTAATTGCACATTTTTATCTATTCTTAATGTCCCTTGATTTCTTTTTGTCTTTTTGTCCTACTGTAGTGTTCAATTTCACACCAACATTCTCACTTGGAGCAAATAATCTCTCACACAATGTAACGCTGACCATCAATAAAAGGGTTAAAAAAAATACTTTGACGGCGGGGGGGACATCAGGTGGTATTTCAGACTGGACGTGCTGCGATGATAGCTCAGTTCATGACCAAACCCACAGATCACTTTGGTCTTGTCAATGGAACATTTTGCAACTTTTAGAAAGTAAACTTTCCATTCAGAATCTTATTGGCGTCCATTTTGGCGTCTCGCGCACGTCATCCACACAAAACGTAACGTTACTACTCTTTGGCCGGCTCGCAAGCCCAAACAAGTCTGCGTTGCATGACTGTTTTGTTTCCGGTCTAGCTAGATCCGGTGGGTGTTGTAGTTTTTCTAACTTTACTAGTTCTCGCAACAGCATGTGTGCAAGTTAATTTTGCGATTTAAAAAAAAATTGCTGCTGTTAAAATGGGTTTGCATTAACAGTGCTAATAACTCGTTTAACTGACAGCACTAGTATTCTTAGCACTAAAATTTATGGACCGGGTCTGGATTGACTTGCCGTTTGGTCCAGTTGCGGACCTTGGGCCAGACTTTAAAGGTCCCATGGCATGAAAATTTCACTTTGAGGTTTTTTAACATTAATATGCATTCCCCCAGCCTGCCTATGGCCCCCCAGTGGCTAGAAATGGTGATAGGGGTAAACCGAGCCCTGGGTATCCTGGTCTGCCTTTGAGAAAGTGAAAGCTCAGATGGGCCGATCTGGAATATTGCTCCTTATGGGGTCATAAGGGGCAAGGTTATCCTTCCTCTGCTTTGCCCGCCCAGAGAATTTGGCCCCCCATGAGAGAGAGACATCATGGCTTTCAAATGAGCAAAGTGGCAGTTGGTCAAGGCCACCCCCCCAGCCACCCCCCCCTCTCCTCCCCAAAAGCTACAGACTCAGAAATGGCAAATACTAAGGAAAGCTCATTGTGGGACTGGCTCTAGTGGCTGGAATTCTGCACCAAGACTGAATTTTGGGGAAAGAGACTTCAGATACAGTATTAGGGGACCACTAAGGTCTATATAAAAGAAACTTCAGATACAGTATTAGGGGACCACTAAGGTCTATATAAAAGAAACTTTAGATACAGTATTAGGGGACCACTAAGGTCTATATAAAAGAAACTTTAGATACAGTATTAGGGGACCACTAAGGTCTATATAAAAGAAACTTTAGATACAGTATTAGGGGACCACTAAGGTCTATATAAAAGAGACTTCAGATACAGTATTAGGGGACCACTAAGGTCTATATAAAAGAAACTTTAGATACAGTATTAGGGGACCACTAAGGTCTATATAAAAGAGACTTCAGATACAGTATTAGGGACCACTAAGGTCTATATAAAGAGACTTCAGATACAGTATTAGGGACCACTAATATATATATATATATATATATATATATATATATAAGCATCCAAATAGCACCATGCCCTGGTATTTAAATTTGATCATTGAGGGGCGGCCCACAATTACAATGACATCAAGTCAAATTATAAAGACAAAAACAAAACCGAAGAGAAGCGACACCATCATAAGAACTAAAGAACTAAAACCTTCTGAATTGGAAAAATTATCTGATAAATATATTGGGATAATAAAGATGCAAAAGAAAGTATAATTATGTTAAGCACTTACAAGTAGAAGTTTACATGTTTAAAATGAGAATTGTCCAAAAGGCACATGTGAGTTGATTTTAAGAAAGTGCTGTAATTTGTTCCAGCTGTCATGGACACTAAAACTAAAATCAGTTTTTCCAATTTCAGAGCGAGCTCTTGGAACAGGAAGTAAAAGCCGTGCAGTCAGCAGAGCAAGTCTGATAATGTGTCTCTGAGTAACAGTAAAGCTCTGTAAGGTAAGATGGTAGTTTTCCAACAAGAGCCTTATAGATAACGAGATACCAGAGAGACCAACTAACACTTTTATATAAAATACAGTGATGTGTAGGGTTGGCTATCGTTTGGGAGAAAGCTGGAATTAAAGCTGGGTGATCTATGAAGTTTCTTGAGACAGCGAAGAGGAAGAAACTGAGATGAACAGGATCAAGGGAGAGCACATTTTATACACTAAACCAACTCAATTTTCCAAAATGCATTAAAACACATACATAGTTTGGCATCATTTTGATTTGAACAGTTCTGATTCCAATTCCGATATTTAATCTTGACTCTGGTGCGTATCGGTTTTTTGATGTCCGATTCTTTGGAGGGGTGGAGTTGAAACAGGTCACATTTATTGACAGTTAAGAGGAACATTCTATTTTGATTCAATGGTGGCTTACAGTTTTTCCGTGCTTTTTCAATGTATAATAAAGCCACACGTTAGCGCGCCGTCAACTGTGCTCCGTGGCTGCACCACAACGGGGGCGGCTGTGGCTCAGCGGTAGAGCGGTTGCTCTATGTCGAAGTGTCCTTGGGCAAGACACTGAACCCCGAGTTGCCCCCGATGCTGTGTCATCGGAGTGTGAATGTGTGTGAGTGTTTATCTGATGAGCAGATGGCACCTTGTACGGCAGCCTCGGCCACAGTGTATGAATGTGTGTGAATGGTGAATGGTTCCTGTACTATGTAAAAGCGCTTTGAGTAGTCGTTCAGACTAGAAAAGCGCTATATAAATACAGCACATTTACATTTACAACAAGCGTCCGGAAGTACAGCGGTAGCTACGGAAACCAAAACTTGTGCGTGTTAAATATGGAACCAATCTGATTCTAAACCAAATTTTCAATTTACAAATTGGAACCGGTTCTTGCTGCCGAATCCTATATACATGCATGTGTGCACACGCACACACATAATATACAAAATCAAACATACAAAAGAAAAGACTGTAAATTATTACAAATTAAATGAACATGTTTAACCTGGATTTAAAGTTAGTAAAGGCAAGTTTGTTCCAGCTCTGCACATACTAAATGCTCCTACTCTGTTTAGCTTTAACTCTGGAAACGGTTTGTATCTGATGACATAAAAGCTGACAGGGTTCATATAAAGGGTGTAACGATACATTGATCTGGATCAATATCAATTCAATGATCCACGGTTCAGTTTTTTTCAATGCAAAGCGAAAATATCGATACATATTGTCTGTAAGATGCCCCTTTATTTTAGATTTCCGCTTTATTTTTATTAAGGGTTACCCTTTAAGAATCGTTTTATAATTTCAATGTCTGGAAGAGTTCAGTAACAAAATTGTCAAATCATATTTTAGTTGCTTATTTTGAGTTGCTATAAATGGAACTATCTTAAATGGGCATATGATATTCTCTCATTTTTTGCAGGCCCCTGAATTGAATCAAAATTGTATTGTGACAGACTTAAAGATATCAGCAAAAATCATATTGTTGTCCAAAAAATGGATGTATCGTATCATTATGAAACTTTGGGATTTACACCCCATGTTCACATCGTAAAATTTGGAAATGCATTTTGGTCCTAAAGTATTAAGATCTAATGCAATCTATTCTTTGGAAAAGTGGAAATTGGAGAGAGTAGTGCCGTGACGAGGCTGGAAAAGGTGGAGAGAGAGGGATGAAGGCAGCACTGGAAGAAGTATTCAGCTCCTTCAGTAAAAGCACTAATACAACACTATAATAATACTCTGTTACAAGTAAAAGTCCTGCATTGAAAATGTTACTTAAGTAAAAGTCAATAAGTATCATCAGGAAAATGTAGTTAAAGTATTAAAAGTAAAGAACATTGGGAGGAGCCATTGTAGAAAGGATCCAACCAGTTGTGTGTTTAATGGTCTAATCATCTCAGCTGGACCTGTAGGCCGTTATATTGTTCCTAGGTAACTAGTAACTAAAGCTGTCAGTTGAATGTAGTGGAGAACAAAGTACAATATTTCTATAGTGGAGTAGAAGTAGAAAGTGGCATGAAGATTTAAGTAAAGTACAAGTACCTCAAAATTTGGACTTAAGTACATTACTGGAGTAAATGTACTTAGTTACATTCCACCACTGGATGAAGGGAGGGAAGCAGGAGCAAGGGACGGAAAGATGAGATAAAAGGTAAGGAGTGAGGAAAAGAGGATGGTGCAAAGGAAAACAAGGGGAGAGTGGATCCCGAATCAGAGAAAAAGGTGGAGGTGGGAGAAATAAGAATTGAGAAGGAGGAATAGCGAGGCTTGAGGTGAAAGGTGGATGAGACAAAAGGCCGAAAATGAAGGCAGAAGAGCAAAAAAGGCGTGAAGAGGAGGGAAAGCAGGATGAGAAGAAATTAAGTGGAACAGCAAGAGACGTAGGAAAGAAATGCAACTAAATTACATCGGAGTACAAAAAGAAGCAGCGAGAAAGAAATCATATATACACAATGTTTATTACATAGACATATTAATGTCTCGGATTAATGAGATGTTGCAGCAGCCGGCTGGACGATAAAGCTAAACATTAACAATAAAGAGATGATTTTCTTTTAAAAGGATTAATAGTACTCTGAAGTCATTGATGATCACTCACTGAAGACTTCATTATTCCAATTAATGGTCCCCCTCCGCTACTTGACCCGACCGTCAAAATTAGTGGCAAGGAACCTTCAAGTCAGATGGATGAACTGCCACAGTCTTAGCTGGCTAATTGGCAGCCACAATCAAGAGCGAATATGTATCAGGAGAAAAAGAGGCTGAATATATATTAGAAGAAGAAGAAGAAGAAAAATTAGGCTGTAAGCAACATGGCAGCACCAACTGTCTTGGATGTCAGTGTTGGGGAAAAATGGTGATTGGCGGAGAGGAAGAGATGGGAAGAAAAATGATTAATGAATCAAAGAGCGCAAAGCTAATGCTTTCTAAGAGTTCATCAGTGTTTTGAGTATCATATACATGCATCTCAGGTTGGAGAGTGTGTGTGATTTGGTCCAGTCGGGTTTTGACGCTGACGTGATGGATATCAATCAATCAACATTTATCTATATAGCACTTTGCAGCAACCAACAGGTGTCCAAAGTGCTTTACATCAACCAAGAATAAACAAACAATATTCAATAAAAGACGAGGGAAAAAAAATGAAAAGAAAGTACCAAAGAAAATGTTTTGGCATTAAACGGATCCAAATTCCCCTGTACAGGGAGCACCCGGTTATATCATAACTCTTTGTGCTGCGACTTTTTCTTGTTATGGAAACAGGTCGGGCTTCTCTGCCTGTCATTGGTCGGCTGTCAAAAAAGTACTTTTTTTCAGATAAGTTGAACTTTTTTTCAATTTCAAAAAGACGTCGTGAGCTGCAAAAAAGAAGTTGGGGTGGCGTTTAATAAAGCCCTCTGGACTTTTTTGAAATCATGGTTTACTCCACTGTGTTATATTGTAAAACAGATGCTGGCAGTTTCTGACATTTTTTGTAGTCGAATCTCCACTTTTGAGCAAAATTGAAATTTTAGGCATTAAACACTTCATTCCTGCATTCTGGTGAATTTTTCAGCAACAATTTGTGCCATTTTTGCATAAGTGTTTGGTGCAAAGGTCTTTAATTATGTAAATGAAATTACAATAGGGATTTTGGGGTGGGTTTCACTGATCATCGGAGGGGTTGTAAACCCCGCCCCCCATCCCTGCTGTTAGTTCCACCTATGTCACGCACATAGACATGGCTCTGAATGTCAGATACATTGCCTCATTTCAGCAGCAAAGATTACATAAAAGAATTCTACCGAACACACACACACACACGCCTTCTGTGACCGTCGGATCCCCCGCTCTGTGAATGTGTATGCGAGGAGTCAATACTACCGACATGGGCGCTGCGTTCAGAGATGAACGGGGCCCAGGTGAGTCGTGCTGCGTGCAGACGCAAATTTGTTTCCCCGCTAAAGCAAACATAACCGATGGCCTCTTCGTGTCCTCCCATCAATTTTTTCTTTTTTTCTTTTTCCCCTTAAGGAGGGAAGAAAAAGGGATAAAAAAAATGGTGCCGCACTCTTCTTCTCATGCATCAGACAAGTCAGGCATAAAATAGACCGTTTGGATGGGTGATCATGAACTGGCAGCAAACAGGGAAGTTTACCGGAGCTAAATGGATGCCCAGACTCCACTTTTTATCTGTCTCCCACACTGCGTTACAGACGTAATTTATGGTAATAATATCCCTTGAAATGGTGGCGGGTAAAGAAGCAGATGAGAAATGGGCCTCCTCTCAGCATGCTTACGTTGCCTATGTGATTGGGGGGGGTGAAACGGTACTTTCAGCGCTGTAGGTGGGAAACTGTATCACCGCAGGCTGATAGAAAAAGGTGTTTAATCCGAGGTTGTTCAGTCCCAGTGATCTTTAGCCTTAAATAGAGGCATCGCTGAAGTAAATTGAAATGCTCAGAGGCCACGTTTGGTGTCTTCTTATTCTTGTCTCATGGTCTCTGTCTTGTGTACCGTGTTACCATTAGGGCTCTCAAAACTGGCCACATTGTTTTGTTTGACGTAATTAACCGATGAACATGGACACCAGTAGATGACAGCTGGAAACGAAAGAAAAAGGGTGTGTGGGTGTGAGTATACATGTATAAATAAGTGAATTAGTTTGTATATAACTAAAGTAGAAAAGGGTGTAGGGCCAGATAAAGTTTTTATTCCTACTCCTTTTGAACATGGAAACACTTATTGTATACAAATCTTTATTTACAATAATTTTGAAAGATATGTTTGAGTATTTTGTTTTGATGGTTTTCTTGCTTGTACTAAAATGTACATATTCTTATTTATTTTGATGTTCAAAATAAACTTTGAATATTTGTTAAAAAAACCACTGGTTATAAAATATTAGAAAATCAAATGTGTGTGCATTATGGCAATAAGAGGGCAAACCCATACAACGGGAGACATAACTAATTGTACCAATACATTTATTTCAACATAAAGATTACACATACAGACTCATTACAAAATAAGTATTTGACATATTTCCTATAAACATAATTTAAAAACCTTAGACCTCTCTTTCTGAAGCGTGCGGGAAGCAGCATATGGCGCTGATTAATTTTTAATTAATAATTTGGTCATAAACAACAGTCTCCGTTCCCTGACTCTCTCTGATGGGTTCGGTGTCAGCTCTTACCGACAGAAATTCCCATATCTCATCTCTCCATTTAGACATTTTTGTTGACGTTTTTGTGCCGTCTTCTTCTTCACCCTCGTTTGTCTTACATCTGGTAGCAGCAGTCGATGATAGAATGTCCTTAACATGCTAGTCCTTCATTGCTAGATCCTCCTCAGAGTGCAGAGAACTCCTCCCCATTATGGCCCTATAAGTGGCGACAGCAGACCAAGAGCTAGTTAAGATCATTTACATCCCGGCCATCAAGAGTTTGAGATGGCTCATTAGCCTCTTGCATGTAGATAAAGCTACAAATTGACAAAGTGCAAAGTATCGGCTGCTCCTTCAATTTGGGGAGAACATGAGGAGAAGGAGCTGAAGCCCAGGAAATTGATGGGCCTACATGCTCTTGGCTCTGCCTTTGCTCTCCCAGTAGTCCCGTGGCCCGGCCTGGTTGTTCTTCGTCAGCCAGGTAGCTACCACCCTCCGCCTCTGCTGCTTTCAGACAGAAGGCCAGCGGTGACAGAAGTATTCAGATCCTTTGCTTAGGTCAAAGTACTAATATCTAGGGCTGCACAATTAATCACATTTTAATCACGATCCCGATTTTGGCTTCCCACAATCAAATTTGTGTGATCGGACAATATTTTAAATGCATCATTCCATTCATAGAACGCTCTGGGATTTTTTGCAAAGCCAATCTGCCGCTCCGTAAACCACTGTCTGATCATGTCAGAGTTGTTCCTGCACCGCACAGCTCAGTTTCTAGATGTAGACAGTCACAGACAGTAGACAGTGCCAGCCCACACGTTTGTCCACAATTATTAACACAGCTGTATGTTGTTAAGCATGAGAGGCAAACCTGTATTTGTATCAGTGTTTCCGCTGGTAACTGCTATCCACGCATCGCGTCCACGGCGAAAATCACTGAACTTATTGAATGCAACTAACTTCAGTTCGTAGAGTAATAGCGTGTGAGACAGAGCTTGCCGGACCTGGGCGAGAGACTGACCCATGGCCAGAACATCATAGTGATGATACAGACATTTCATACACACGTGTGTATCACATCCGTCACGTCATCAAAATCTCCTTCTTTCACCTTCGAAATATTGCCAAAATCCGACCCTCACTCACTCCCTCTGCTGCCGAAAGACTTATTCATGCCTTCATCTCCTCACGACTTGACTATTTCAACTCACTACTCCTCGGCATCAGCTCAACCTCCATTAAAAGGCTCCAACTGGTTCAGAACTCAGCCGCACGACTCATCACCCGCTCCACATCCTGGCACCACATCACTCCGGTCCTAAAACAGCTACACTGGCTTCCCATTTCTCACCGGATCACATACAAAATCCTGGTCCTTACCTACAAAGCCATACACCACCTTGCCCCGTGTCTTACCTCACTGTCCTCCTCTCCCCCTACCAACCTTCACGGTCCCTCAGATCCACCTCAGCCGGTCTCCTCTACGTCCCCAAGTCAAAGCTCCGCAGTTTTGGGGACAGAGCCTTTTCCAGGGCAGCTCCCAGGCTCTGGAACTCCCTCCCCCATGAGATCCGCATCTCTTTGTCCCTCACCATTTTTCAGTCCCGTCTGAAGACCCATCTTTTCTGTTCTGCCTATCCTTAGTTTATTTTTTTTTCTACTCTGTAAAGCGCTATACAAATTAAATTTTTTATTATTATTATAACTGCTGACCCGCCATTCGACCCATGCTGGACCCATTCATAATGAGTCAGCCATCACTCTGTGAGTAGGCCTAGCGTACGTCCATCGCACTCCCCGTCTCTCCCTTACTCTTTTAATCAGTTATTGTTGAAAACAAGTGAAGGAGCTTTCTCAGAGATACATTTTTTAAATATATCCTAGGCTATTTATTTCAGATAATTTTCATTTACATATGTTGCATCTGTATGTACAACATACAACTTCAAATGTGCATAATATGGATGTGAAAAGCAGTTATAAATAAGCCTGTGTGACAATAAAATTAGTTTTGGCTAAAATCAACAAATAATTGTGATAATTAATTGATCTCAATATTTATCAAAATAATTGTAATTATCATTTTGGCCATAATCTTGTAGCCCTAATAATACCACACTGTAAAGATACTCTGTTGTAGGCAAAGTCCTGCATTGAAAACAATACTTCAGGACTTCATCAGGAAAATGTCTCCTCCCATTGTAGAAAGTGTAAAAGATCCAACCAGCTGTGTGTTTAATGGTCTCATCATCTCAGCTGGGCTTGTAGGCCGTTATATTGTTGCTAGGTTACTTTATAATAAAACATCAGATCTTATAAACTACATGTGTTTTGTGTGTAGGAATCTTAATGTGTAAAGTTTCTAGTTACTTTAGTCACTAAAGCTGTCAGATAAATGTAGTGGAGTAAAAAGTAGAATTTCTCTCTGAAATGTAGCGGAGTAGAAGTAGAAAGTGGCATTAAAAGAAAAAACTCAAGTAAAGTACAAGTACCTCAACATTTGGGCTTATGTACAGTACTTAAGTAAATGTACTTAGTTACATTCTACCACTGCAGAAGGCCAAATGTGCTCTAACTGTAAAGGCTCCATTACCATGGTGATTAATGAGCTTGTCAAAACCTTAACTCCAACACCGGTGACTCTGTGCTTTTTATTTTTATTTAACCCACAGCCACTTTAAAAAAAAAAACCTTATCCAAAATATTTGATCAAACTAATTTATTCTAATTATGCACTCCGCCTACATGTGTGCTGTGTTCCCCAACATCCCCCCCACACCCTGCTCTCCTTAAACCTTTTGGTGCAGATTAACGTAACCAAAAGTCTATTAATTCATGTTTTGTGGCTTTTAATTTCTGGCAAGGATGCTGTCTTGATGCAGCTGCCTGTCGCGGCCCGTCACTGTTGAACCCGTGCCAAGACAGTGCAGATGTAATTCTGTTATCTCTTGCTTTAGTCGTTCACGCAAATTAATTTGAACAATTAGCCGTCTACCAGCCTTTCATGAATCGTGCGAAAGAAGCTGCCAAAAAAAATAAATAATCAAAAGATTTTCCATTTTAAAAAAGAGATGGCTCCCGTTTTGGGAATAAGATGTGATCTTATTCCCGATAAGAGCACCTGCTCGGGTACAAAATGAAACCAATGAAGAGATCACATATGTTTACTCGATGTGAACATGTCTAGGGGCTCAAAGGATTTTGATGTTTTTTCCAAAGTTTTTTTTCGTATTTTTTTCCCTCAACATTTTTGTTGATATAAAAAAATCTTTGAAAACAACTCAAATTTGACCCAAGGACAACATGAAGGTTAAACCCTCCAATGAAGCACAGGTAGACTTCAAAATTACTGTTTTCCATCCGATTGTTTATAGATTTATATGTTTATAGATTATAGAATTTTTTCAACCGCACTTGAAGGCAACTTTTTTTTCACTGAGTAAGAGAGAAAGAAAAGAGACAAGCGAGACGTAGCTAGCTCTTTGTTGTTGCAGGAAATATTCAGCTGTTCTACAAACTCCCGGGCAATTCAGTGCTTGTGTTTGGTGTTTTTAAAACTTTCTTGTGGCAGCGATAGAGGCAGTGATGTGTCCTGGCCAGCAGGGGGGGACTTTCCTCTACTTCTGAGCCACTGCAGTCTCTCAACTCAGATGTGTGTCCTGGCTGCAGAAGAAAATGGCCTTTCGTAGATATGTGTGTGTGTGTGTGTGTGTGTGTGTGTGTGTGTGTGTGTGTGTGTCATTAATGGCTACCTTTCAAGCTGTCAGCCCTAATGAGCTGATTGTAAACGGAAATTGAGGTTTGAAATGTAACTGAATAAGCAGATTCTTGCTCTTACTGAAAGGAGGGAGTGGGGGGAGGAGGGGACAGGGGGGTGGGCAAGACGACACCCCAGCATCCTCCTCTGCATTATCTTTTAAACAATGGCTAACCACATTTTAAAAAAAAGAAAGAGGCCATTAAGCAACAATAAGTGGAATCCATACGATCTGCTCAATAATAACATGTAATTTTGTGACAGTTATGTGTTCTTACGCAAATGTATGGGCTAAGGCTTCTCCGCTGTAAGTGCCCGCTAACTCAATTGTGCCTTTGTATTTCTTCAGCTCTATGTTTAATGTCCATTAAGAGTTGAGAGACGGTGACTGAGAAATGTAATGGTGTCCTGTAGCATAAGCTTGTGTTTGTTTTTTCTCAAGTTACAGACATTGAAAAGGACAATTTACTGAAAAACCTTGACTTGTTAATTGTATCATCAATTACACAGCACCCGCTTTACTGTTTCAGGGATTATCCATTTAATAATTAAGTACATTTTGCTCACAGAAACAAAGCTAATTGTTAGGTACTGTAGGATTGATGTCTTCAGTAAAATGCACAAACAAGTGACCTGCATCGTTCCCATTGAAAGTTTAATTATGTAGCCTGCGTTTCAAGTAAATGTTTGTAGAATTATTTTTTCAGGCAAAAAACTTGGATATCTTTTGACTGGTGCTGTGTATAGCAAATAATTCTCATTAACATAAATATGATCATTTAAATGCGCAACTAATACAGAGCATTAGACGGGCCCCTCTTCCAGGCCCACCCAAGGACTCCGCATTCAGTGACATGAGGAGAAGAGTGAGCCTGTTCTCTCAAAGATAAGTTACTCATAGTGTAAGTTTTGTCTTTGGAGATTTTTTTTGTGATGTTAGATCAATAGAAATGCAACAAAGGTCATGGATGGGAAAGTAGTTTAAGTGGACAGAGAGTGAACAAGATCATATGTGGATTTGTTGTCATTACTCTTTATGTAATGTTATCTGAAGTTCTGAATTTAATGCTTTGATGCACATGTATGGATTTTAAAATCCAATCCAACTTTATTTGTAAAGCACATTTAAAACAACCAGGTTGACCAAAGTGCTGGACATTAACGTGATTATAAATATGCGAAAGAGGAACAATTATTTGAAAAAAAAACTGTAGAATATTTAAAATGAATGAAGGCCGTGGCTTTAGGACCTATGTAGGTTATCAGCGATTTACATCATTATAGAATAAAGAGTACTTTTGGTGGCCCCTTTGGGAATTCAACCCATTACCTTGACCCAGTGTTGGTTCTTTGCTCTGTTCAGAGAGCTCCACAGGGAATTAACAACTAGGCTTAGATTAATAAAGCAGATATCTGATATTCAATAAAACGTTGATGTCTCCAAGTCAGTTGTGTCTACCGCTGATCTAATCTCGCATTGCCAGACCTTCCTCCACAGCGCTGCGGAGGAGGGTCTGGCTGGTACACACAGCATCCCAGGATGAGAGAAAAACGTGCTCTGGTTTATTGGCATTTCTGTTAACCAATCACAATTATCTTGTGCGGTGCTAAGCTCTGGACGGCGCCACGGTGCCGCTGCAAAATAGCCTTGCCTAGGAACTTGTTTTGGTGGAACATGTTTACGTTCAAAAGTACTTTTAGTTGTGCAACAGAGAACTTTGATTGGACAGATGATCTAGCTAGCTGTCTGGATTTACCCTGCAGAGATCTGAGGACCAGGTAACCTTAGTCCTCAGATTGGACAGATAGTCTAGCTAGCTGTCTGGATTTACCCTGCAGAGATCTGAGGACCAGGTAACCATAGTCCTCAGATTGGACAGATAGTCTAGCTAGCTGTCTGGATTTACCCTGCAGAGATCTGAGGACCAGGTAACCATAGTCCTCAGATTGGACAGATAGTCTAGCTAGCTGCCTGGATTTACCCTGCAGAGATCTGAGGACCAGGTAACCATAGTCCTCAGAAATTAGCCAGAGGTCAGAACGCCAACACAAAGGAAGAGGAAGGGGACAGACAACCGGCCGTAAAGAGTGACATCCGGCGGAATTTCCTGCGGCACCTGAACATTCCTGGAAATTAAACTCTGATCTGATGCCAGAGCCCCCAAGTATGCATTTATAAAAACAAAAGAATTTTTTTGTACAACTATTGTTCAAATGACAAGTGCAAAGAAAAACACAATTATTGTAATAATTCTCAAAATGGGAAACTGAAAGTGATGAAGCTTTAAAAGGCAACACCTTAATACTTTCAGATAGTAACAATGGCTGTGTGACAACCGTAACAACCGTGTGAAGAATGGATTTCACCACAAGCTTCACCAGGTTTACCGGGTATTCTCTGTACAACATTCCCGAGAATCAGCTCCTGCACTTGGCAGCCTTTCACAGGTCCAGGTAGAGCAGCTGTTACCGTCATCATCTCATCATTAACATACACAACACAGCTCGCGCTCTTCTCATTGACTGTAATCACCTTAATGCAAAAAGCTGATGAAGTTGCCAAGGCACAGAGTGCTCCGTCCCAGACCTTTTCTCTTCTTTTTTCTGTGTGTGTGTGTTTTTGTAATGGTGCTGTCATAACCGCTCTGCTCCGTCTGGGCCTAAGTGAATCTGAGGCGCCATCTTTTAAACAAGGCTAACAAATGAACACGTTTTTTCCCCCATCAAACGGCTCCTGACAGTGATGCATGGGCTTCCAGATGAGCTCTGAAAAACTGATGGATCTGCGACGGTACACGCGCTTAGATAAACTAATGCATGTAATTATGTTTTCCATTCCCTCTCCATTGCGAGGCCTCTTATTACAATATCATTAGTTGAAATGCTCGGCAAAAAGATATAGTTTGCAAATTTTTTCTTTTTTTTGCCTTGTGTGGTAATTACTGGAAGTTGATTTCTTTGACTGAAATAAAAGCGAATTCAATTTGTTTGCTTCTCGGGAATACATTATCGGGCAACTCTGTAAGTGTTGGTAATTGTTGAGTCTTATTCACCACTGTCGTGGATAAGGAGACCGTCGAGATGGTTAGCGATGCCCCGTGGCGTGAGCCGCAAACCTGAGATAGATTTGCATTGGGTGTGATTTAGATGTATCCGGCCGGATTCTTATCCCGATTTTAGTTTATTTATCAGGGACCATGCACTGTTTGAGCGCTGTACCAGTGTTAGCTATACAGCTAATTTACATCTGTGGTCCTTGGGCAAGGGAGATTAAAGGACAATATATACAGTCTACACTACAGACAATACTATCAAAACAGATCAACAACAACCTATAACAAACATTACATACCGTGTAAACCAGTATATAAAATGTACATTCCCTGTTATGAAAAGGTTAATGATCACATAGTTGATTTGCCTTCAGCCAAGTCTTTAAGGACATTTTCAAATGGCTAAGACTTACGCAATTTGTGATGTGAAGTGGAATAAGGTTCCACTTTTCTACTATAGTACATGAAAAAGCTGTTTGACCAAATTTAGTCTTCCTAAACTAAGTGTAGCAGTCACCCCTTCTGGAAGCCCTGGAGACCTTTACATTATCTCTGCAAAATGACGCACATTGCTTGTGTGGTGGTGCAAGATCATGGGTCAATTTATACATCAGGCACATGTCTGCAAAACAGAAAACTGTCAAAGGTTAATAGGTCTGTGTGTGTGTGCAGTGATGGTAGTTTCTTGTTTTTTTTTTGTCAAGAACTTTCACAGCTTGTTTGTAAAGGGTACTTAAGGGTTTTAGCGTAGTCCCACCTGCCTGGGACCAGCTTGTAGAACAATAAGATAAATGTGAGAAAATCATTGAATGCAAAAACAGTTTAGCTGCGGTTATTGGTAACTGGTCTGTTATATGACTAAAATTTGATAAACTAGCTTTGACACAATTGGATATCTTTTTTATGTGTTCTTTAAAATTTAGGTTTGAATCAATAACTATGCCCAGATACACTACCGGTCAAAAGTTTGGGGTCACATAGAAATTCCCATTGCACTCCATTGTAGACAGAATGCCAGCTGAGATCAGTTGCATTGTTTTTTTAACCAGGGCAGTAATCAGATTACATTATGTGCTTACATAATAGTAAAATGGTTCTTCAATGTTTTTCTAGTATTTTATTTTTAAATGATAGATTAGTACACAGAATGTGCCTTTGGAACATTGGATGAATGGTTGCTGGTAATGGGCAATGTAGATATTGCATTAAAGATCAGCCCCCCCACCCAAATTAGCAGGTATTCTGTCTATAATGGAGTGGTATGGAAATGTATAAGTGACCCCAAACTTTGGACCGGTAGTGTAAATTGATCAATATGTATTTCCGCTCCCATTATACAGATATCAGGCTGATGTTGTGTAACATTCCTCTTAATGGAGAAATAAATGCCCACTGTTTTACTTGCATTAAGAGTAAGACAACTGAGAGTTAACCAGTCTGATACTTTGTTTAGTACTTAGATAATATATATATATATATATAAATTATAAGTGATTCCAGTTAGCAAATCCTCTCTTCTTCTTCTTGTCATACGTATAATCATGGGAAGAAACCAAGACAGCCCTGTGTTTAAAGCCAAAAAAAGGCTCATTTTCAGCAGATTTACGATGCCATTAACCATGTTTTTGTCACAACTTATGATACCATTTTACAAACATTAAAAGAAACAAATATGTATAACTATTGTCTCCTGCTTTGGAGAAGTGAAATGTGTTGTGTTTCGGCACAGGTGGTCCGGGACCGTCATCAACAACACTGCCCTCCAACTGTAATGCTGAGTTTTTTTTGTTTTTTTTAGATTGCACTGGTGGATGACATATGTGTAAGTGGAATTTTAACATTTTTGGCATTCTGTCAAAATTGTGTTAAAAATATCGTTGACTAATCAATCAGTCGTTTCAACTCTGCTGGACTTAAGCTTTTCCAGCTCGAGACGGCCAAAGGTCTCTCAGTGCCTTTGGACAGTTATCTCACCTGAGTTCGTTTTTGTTAACAATCGAGTACGGGATTGGGTCCAATTCTGTTGCCGTCACAGGTCTGTGTTTCAGAAGGTACAATCTGTGAAGTTAAAGATGAAAATTATGTATTTAAAAAAATATTTTTACAGAAAGACCATTAGATTGTTAATCCCATTAATTTTGGAGACAATTGTACCGCAACATTTTTAATTGTTAGAGTTCTATATACACTGTAATTGTAATTAATTAATTAATTGTAATTGCAACTGTAGCAAGATTGTGTGTGTGTGTGTGTGTGTGTGTCTGCATGCATATCACATCTCTCATTCGCTGTCTCACCCTCGTGCCAATACATATTCTCGTGTGTGTGTGTGTGTGAGATCCATGTACATATGACTGTGTATACTTGTTAGTCTTGGACTGTGCCTGTATGTCTAAACATGCATATTGCTGCTCTCTGAGTGTGTAATGCTCTGGCTCCATGCTGCTGCTGCTGTATTTCTATGTGCCACTGCCCTTGTCTGTGACTGTGTGATGTTGTGGAGGAGCGAGGGGCTCATGTTGGGAGCAGTAGTGGAGCTCATTAGGGGGGTACCAGGGGAGTACCAGGGGAGCACGGCTGCTACAGCGCTCCTCTCTGGGCCGCCGCGCCGCCTGGCCGGGTCCTCAGCCCCTTCATCTGCACACATCACACTGAAGGCTCGCACACAGCACAGTAGCAATATGCTGTCATATGCTGGGTGACGGGTGCACTTCACACCAGCCAGTCAGGCTTGTTTGTAGTGCTGAAGAAAAATCTAATCTTAGCGGAATTCTGAGCAAGGTTGTTTTGTAAATGTAAACAATATGTATTAGGATAGCAACCAGATATTATTTTTCATCTATCAATCTGGCAGTTATCATTTATTTGTTATTAACATTAGGGCTGGGCGATATTCTTGAGCAAATACCTCGGTATCAAGATTGCTACAATATTGTAGGGATGGCAATTTGTGCTTTATTAAAATGTCATTTACACAATGAGGTTATTAATAAATCATCAGAAATATTAATTTATTGACTGAGTGGGTAAAGACAAATAATACAGTCTGATTTGATTAGAAAATACATCACTTTACTGTAACGCAGCCTATAAAACCAGGAAAAGACAACACTTATACCATATCACCATATTAAGATTTCCAAAATCTAAGATATCTTGTCTTGTATCACAATATCAATATCATATCAATATATTGCCCAGCCAACATTGTGAAAAATGTCCTTTCCCTACATCTTAAGAGATCATCTTAAAATTACTTTCTACAGTTCCAAAGCCAATTTACAATGATATCAAACAGAAGTACAGAAAACCGTCATGTTCAGGAGATGAAATCTGAGAATATTAGGAATTTCTACTTGGGAAATGATTTAATTTATCATCCAAATTGTTCTAAATGACTTCTCTCGGCCGATTGACTCGATTAATTGGGTAATTGTTTCAGTAATTTGGAAGCCCTTCAGGAAAGATCTAGACAGTGGAGTCCTAACTAGAACAGGAAGTAGTTTATGAGAGAAAGTACGAGTGTGGAGGTCACTTTTTCTGACCTGGGGGAAAAAAGGCCCATCCTTTAGACATGCAGCTGAAGTTTGTTAATGGAGACACTTTTTAATATAATTTTATTTTAATCATTTTTAAATGTGGAGAGCCAAAAGGATGTTAGGACATTGTCTAAAACATAGAAAACAGAAAAGATGCTGAATAGAAATGTGCAGCTGACAAATTCAACACAATTCAGCAGGTTCACTTGCAGGGTTTTTCCTTTGCCTTTGGGGGGCTATACACGACTATAAGCATGATTGTTGGCATACAGTAAAGGCAAGGAGTCTGTCTTAACCTGTTTGACAGAAACCTACAGTATATCTATATAAATCTATATGCATTTGCCTGTTATTTCTGACGATTTGATAGAACACAGCCAGACTCCAGGCAGGAAAAACTGAAATAAGTTATAACTATTCAAGTTTATGCTCTGCTTTTCAACAGTTGTTTGGTAAATTGCTATTATTGCAGTTAAAAACTCTTTGGGGGGCGCCAAAAAAACCTGACTTGATAATAATTTAATGCAACATGAAACTAGCGCAATGTTATCACTGTATACTGATATCAGTCGTCCATGGTTTTCTTATCCATCTCTTAAACCAGTGCCTGATGCAGATTGTCACTGTCATTATGTTGTGTCATTCGATACCATTGGCTGCCACGAGCATTTCATTTGGATATTCATGAAATCCAGAAAAATATGAATAGATTTTTTGTTTTCCGAGTAGCCCAGTTGTGAGCTGTTAGACGTGTGAGGTTAAACCCCACTCACTGTAACAGTCTTTTTAATAATCCACCAACAAAAATACTCGGCCTATTTTTTTTTCTTATTTTTCAACTCTGATGCAAGATTTTCAGCCTGGCAAAAGCTTCTTGTAATTGCTTAAGCTGTGCCTGGCAAAAAACACTAAACATAGACAGGACTATCTTATTGACCAGAACATATATTATGCTCTGGCGTTTCCCCCTCTCATCCCCCCTGCTCTGGCGTTTCCCCCTCTCATTCCCCCTGCTCTGGCGTTTCCCCTTCTCATTCCCCCTGCTCTGGTGTTTCCCCCTCTCATTCCCCCTGCTCTGGCGTTTCTCCCTCTCATTCCCCCTGCTCTGGTGTTTCCCCTCTCATTCCCCCTGCTCTGGCGTTTCCCCCTCTCATTCCCCCTGCTCTGGCGTTCCCCCTCTCATTCCCCCTGCTCTGGCGTTTCCCCTCTCATTCCCCCTGCTCTGGCGTTTCCCCTCTCATCCCACCTGCTCTGGCGTTTCCCCCTCTCATTCCCCCTGCTCTGGCGTTTCCCCCTCTCATTCCCCCTGCTCTGGCGTTTCCCCCTCTCATTCCCCCTGCTCTGGCGTTCCCCCTCTCATTCCCCCTGCTCTGGCGTTTCCCCCTCTCATTCCCCCTGCTCTGGTGTTTCCCCCTCTCATTCCCCCTGCTCTGGCGTTTCTCCCTCTCATTCCCCCTGCTCTGGTGTTTCCCCCTCTCATTCCCCCTGCTCTGGCGTTTCCCCCTCTCATTCCCCCTGCTCTGGCGTTCCCCCTCTCATTCCCCCTGCTCTGGCGTTTCCCCCTCTCATTCCCCCTGCTCTGGCGTTTCCCCTCTCATCCCACCTGCTCTGGCGTTTCCCCCTCTCATTCCCCCTGCTCTGGCGTTTCCCCCTCTCATCCCCCCTGCTCTGGCGTTTCCCCCTCTCATTCCCCCTGCTCTGGCGTTTCCCCTTCTCATCCCCCCTGCTCTGGTGTTTCCCCCCTCATTCCCCCTGCTCTGGCGTTTCTCCCTCTCATTCCCCCTGCTCTGGTGTTTCCCCCTCTCATTCCCCCTGCTCTGGCGTTTCCCCCTCTCATTCCCCCTGCTCTGGCGTTTCCCCCTCTCATCCCACCTGCTCTGGCGTTTCCCCCTCATTCCCCCTGCTCTGGCGTTTCCCCCTCTCATTCCCCCTGCTCTGGCGTTTCCCCTCTCATTCCCCCTGCTCTGGCGTTTCCCCTCTCATTCCCCCTGCTCTGGCGTTTCCCCTCTCATCCCCCCCTGCTCTGGCGTTTCCCCTCTCATTCCCCCTGCTCTGGCGTTTCCCCTTCTCATCCCCCCCTGCTCTGGTGTTTCCTCCTCTCATTCCCCCTGCTCTGGCGTTTCCCCTTTCATTCCCCCTGCTCTGGTGTTTCCTCCTCTCATTCCCCCTGCTCTGGCGTTTCCCCCTCTCATTCCCCCTGCTCTGGCGTTCCCACTCTCATTCCCCCTGCTCTGGTGTTTCCCCTCTCATTCCCCCCTGCTCTGGTGTTTCCCCTCTCATTCCCCCTGCTCTGGCGTTTCCCCCTTTCATTCCCCCTGCTCTGGCGTTTCCCCCTCTCATTCCCCCTGCTCTGGTGTTCCCCCTCTCATTCCCCCTGCTCTGGCGTTTCCCCCTCTCATTCCCCCTGCTCTGGCGTTTCCCCCTCTCATTCCCTCTGCTCTGGCGTTTCCGAGCCCCTAAACCGGAGACATTAGGAAACACTTCTGACCCGTTTTGGTGATGAATCTGCGGGGTTGTGTTGCAGTCTCAATGGCCACAAACGGTGACCTTTGGCAACACTGACGCCAACGTTTCTCCTCCTGATTGGGTCTCATTGGTCACGACATCTCGTTCTCTGAGACTAAAGCTACTAAAGTTGCCATGACAACTACCAGCAATGGGCACGGGGCTACACTCTGCCTCCTGTTTATGCCCAGTATACCAAAATGTTTGAGATATTTTGGTTTGGGCGTGTTAGTTTAAACAGAGGTTGCTAAAAACACTCGTATGCACGGAGATCACTCAACCAAAACGTAGCAATGTCAATGTAGGCTCAGTATTCTAAGTGTTGACCTTCATTACTTCAGGAAAGATCTCCTTAAGCCACAATCGGACGGAAGCGCATTTTGGCAGCCTGGGTGGCTTTTTCAAATCGTTTTCAATGAAAGTGAAACGTTTTGGTTGCTGCTTTTGTGTCGCTGATTGCATTGCAGGAACTCCATGATTGTCTCAAGTTTAAAAAAAATTTCAACCAAAGTCATTAAAGTGGTTGCCTAGAGATGGGTGATTCAATGGTTTTCTAGCAATAATAACAAAAAGACACAACTGTATGTATATGTTATATCATAGACAATAAAACAATATGTCACAGTCTGGATGGAACTGGAAGCTCTGCCTGTCTATGTTTGACAAATGAGACTCTCATTGGACAATTATCGTTTTCGGGATCGCAAACGTGTGAACAGAATTTGTCACTGTCACTTTGTGTGTTTAAGGGCATATTAATCAAGTGATTAATTGCCAGATATTAGCCACTGAACATGGCCTGTGTTCCCATTCAAGTGCTACTTTGCCTTTGAGCGTGATTGGTTAATGATCACGTTTTGTTTGCGGAGGGCTGAATTGATTTGGGTTTTAATTTTCAGTGTGTTGGAGGGCTGGTCTGTGTACATTTTGACAAGTTGTGATATTAAAGACAAAGACGGGAGAACATTTTTATTTCCTCGACTGAAAACTTTTTGTCTGGACAGTATTTTTTTCTCTTTATTTGATCCGTTTTCAAAGTTTTTATGTCAGACATTTGGGTTTCCTTCAACCAAATTGCCCCAAAGGAAACATGGATGTTCCATACAATGCTCCTCACAAGTGAAATTAAGGATCAGATGTATATTTTCATATAATTTTGGGTGTTTTCATTCAATTTAATAGCATTATCCTGACTAAATTTAGACACATCTATGATTATCCATTACCTTCTTTTCGCTGTTAACTATTAGACAAAATCATTCATAATTTCAGCTTTTTTTTTAGCCGGGGAAGCGACAGAAATGTTTAAACTAAGTGTCTTTAAAAACAAAACAAAAAAAAAGTGTTAATTTTGACCCGGGATGACCACACGGTTAAAAGAGCAGAGAATTCGATTTCTGTTACCAATTTCTTTTTTTAAATTAATGGCAAGACGATTAACGACTTTCCTGAATTACGATACTGATTCGTTGCGATATATTTTCACTTTTTCTTCCCATCCTGAACATCCTGTGATTTTAATTTTGGCTACAAATGAAGCCGTAGATCCAGCTGTCAGTCAGTTTCTCCCTCTAGTTTGAGGACTCGTGCAAGATCGAAAACACTCCTCGTTGGCTTCATCTTACTTTGGCTTTAACTGTACATCTTTCAAAAAGTAGCACTCGCAATAATGATCCATTAAGGTGATTTCAACTGAAATCCCAAAAACCTGAAAGTTTCAACCTTTAGCTGCAGTGAATATTGTTAATCCAGCCCGTCTTAACCGCCGTTTAAGCAGCAAGGTTGCACGCCAATTCAAAGCAGATGCACACATCACTGAAGTAACATCAATTATTCCCAGCAATAAAAAAATAAATTAACACATTTAGCCAAAATCAACAAATTACATTTTTCTTATTTTTCAGACACTAGGAAGTAATAACAATTATTTAGAAAAAATTCACATGAAACCATTCTTTCGCTCTACATTTGATCATATAATTGTATACGCAGCATTGTTCTAATAATATTTAAAGTCACCCTGAAGCATCCCTAACCCCTACATGCCCACATTTGTGTTATGTAATAATACAAATAAAATATGTAATGTAGAAAAAAATGTAGATAAACAGACTTATTTGTAGTTTCTGCTTGTATGGTTTGATCTTGAAAAAGTACCAGTGCTCTTAATTATACACTAGAGGGAGCTAAGATTATGTATGATGTGAACGTTTCCAGCAGGCCTTCCAGTCTCCCCCCCCCCCGTCTTTCACCATTCGTCAACACACACACTTTTCTGCTTCCAATTAAAAAAAAACAATTCTAATTGGGCCTTTTTGTTCTCCTCCAAACTTTGCAAACGACACGTACGTCTTCTCTGAAACCTCCAGTCTTAGATGCACAATTTAGTTTTGACAAATGTGATGTTTCAGTTAAATTGTTAATGGTGCTACAGGACTCTGCAAAAGCCAGACATCAAAGGGCATACATTAATACGTACCGCTCATGTTATTTCTTGTTCTGTTTAGTCTCCCGGGGAGAGGAATACCGTGCGAGAATCTAAGAGAGAGTCTCCTTGCTGTTAATAAACCCTGATATTTCTTTTCCTAAAGGTAAAGCACCTCGGCACGCAAATGAGGAGTTGAGCTGATAAAATGAGGGATCTGAAAACGAGGGGGCCGAGCCGGATGATCCGCCAACGTTAAGAGGCGTGCTTTGAAGAAAATTCCATCAAAGGAAAAACAATAAGTGAAGCTGTGTGTGTGTGTGTGTGTGTGTGTGTGTGTGTGTGTGTGTGTGTGTGTGTGTGTGTGTGTGTGTGTGTGTGTGTGTGTGTGTGTAGCCGTTGTTAAATACCTTGCGTTGTTCAGAAAATGCTTAAAATCTCAATTGGCTCCGTTAACTGGCATCTGGAGAACAATGAGTTGAATCTGTTAGGGGGTTTGTAAAAGGCTTTTAGTGTTCCCGTCTCCTTCCATATGCCGTTGCGTGATTTGCTTTGCATCTTCATATTAGGCTGCACACCTTGTTTTCCTCCCTGCCGTGGCTGGATAATGAACGCTGGGGGAAATTGTGTTTGAGTGTGGTTTCTGATGTTTGAACAGTGAGAGGCGTGCTTGATTTACGGTGCGGCTGGCAGCTTCAAGAGAGGACACGCAACTTACAGGGATGGGAATTAAGTGCTTCTCACATTTACTATTTAGACAAATTACTGCATATTTTTATACATTAGTTACAAATGGATATACAATAGGTACTCATTTAGAGCAGTGGGTACTTAATATATTTGTCGGGGCTCTAAAGAACATACACCTGAACAGTTTCTTTACAGTTATTAATGGCAGGTATTAGGGCTGTGCAATGAATCAAATTTTAATGGCAATTCCAATTTCAGCACCTAAGGATCACAAAACCAGCGTCATCGAGACCATATTCTGTTATGCCCCTGAACTCTTGTTTCTGTCTTGTGTGAATGGGGGAAAAGTATGAATAGAAATGTCCGTTCAAGGTGTTTTCACTGATGACTGGTTTACCCTTTTTACTGTTTTTTTTCAGTAAAATAAATGCAACATCTTTCCATGTTCAAATCAATGATTGATCATGTTAAATAATCGTGATTTAATATTGACCAAAGTAATTGTGATTATGATTTTCATTTTTTTCCTCTAAGGATGCATCCCTAGCAGATAGACAAATATGAATCCATGTCTTAGGTTGCAGCAGGGGTGCATGTAGGGTCAGAGCTTTAAGGGTGCCTGGCACATTTTGATTTTTTAAACATTATTCTACAAAGCTAACTGTGGATTTTAACATTTTGGACCATCATTGTAGGGGAAACACAATTCTAAGAGGTTAATGCTGAGCCAACAAATAAAATATGATATCCATCCGTGGAAAAGCAGTCATTTCCAAAATGCAGTATTAGATGTAATATTCCCAGAGCTGAACTCGTTGGCTGACAATAAATTAACATACTTTTTAATTTTTTTTAGCAATTATTTTTCAGGGCTGCCAGCATCAAGTTTAGGACGTGAAAATTGCCCCTGGGTTGCAGTAGAAGGGGAAAAAAGCAGTTTTAACTGACATGCAAACCTCGGCTTTGCCGGTGACAGACCACCTTAAAGGTTAAACATCTTGATGAGAGAATGCGACTACTTTACGTTCGGTACAATCTGTTTGCATTAAGCCAGTCATCAGCACTGTGGAGAGGAAAAGCTTCCTGCCTCTTGTTTTAGCAGATGTGTGGAGGAGTCGGAGACATGTTCATTTCTGACATTTCCCCCAACCTGCTGTGACACAAATAGACTCTCTGTCGCATGATGTATAGTCAACGATGCATCAGGGAGCGGGGAGAACCAGGGAAGATGGTTGTCGACTAAAAAGAGCAGTAGGCTTTTATAAGGCTGTGCGAGACATTTATAGGTTAGATTATTATATGGCAACAAAGCTCTCTTTTGAACTCTAAGATTAATTCATATGTTTTAGATTTTAGCTGCTCTTCAAGGCAAGTGACTTGCCAACTTGAAATGAAGTATTAGCTCACCAAAATAATTCATTAAAAGACAAAATAAGTGTATGTATGTATGGATATATATGTGTGTGTGTGTGTGTGTGTATATATATATATATATATATATATATATATATATATATATATATATATATGTATATGTGTGTGTGTATGGATGTATGTATGTGTGTGTATATATATATAATATATATATTTTATCAAGTCAGTTTGTTTTGTAGCTGTTGTCGATGAGTAACATTCCTAATATCTTCTTTATGATATTTAAGACTTCAGTTAAACCCTAATATCAATTTCTTTTCAATGTTTGGCTCAAGTTTGGATTAGATTAGACTTTATTGTCCACCTTGGTGGAAATGTGTCTTTGGCTCCTCCAAAAAATTTAAACTAAGCCATGACACTGCATGCCATCAAACACTTAACATACAACACACTATTAAACATCCAACAACAATTGTGCAATGATCAGCAGGTGGAAAGGAGGTAGGTTAGGGCAACACATTTAGAATACTTAAGCTACATCTGAAATTCCACACTAACATGTTCTTTAGTAGCTAAAACAGTGTGAGATTTTTTTAGCATGTCCAAAATAGTATGAAACCAAAAGTACGTGAGTTGCATATTATTTCCAGTAAAATATTTCATTATGCAAATCCTGGAAAATACCCCATAATGCAATGGCGGTAGTAAGGACAAGAACGTCAATAATGCTCTAAAATGACATTTCTGCATATTTAGACGGCTGGTGGTAGTTATTTACCCCTTTTAGTAATCAAAAGCGCACCGCTAGAGCAGAGGTCGGCAGGTGTTGCCAGGGTTACACGTCCCCAAATGGCGAGGAGGCTCTCAGAAAGTGACGTTGAAAATGTAAGCTTAGTGCGTCGGAGAAGATGCACACTACTGTTTTTTCCACAAAAGTATGTTGAACGATAGTGTCTGTATTGTGGGGAATAAAAGACCTATATAACTAGAGGTTTGCTAGATAACCTTTTTTTTGCTTTGGAGGTAAAAAGGCCCATCCCTGTCAGTCTCATATACATTCTCTGGAGGTCAGCGGCGACCTGGAGGCTATATCTCCTCCTCCACTCACTGCTGTGCTCCCAAACGTCTCGCCGACAAGCCTGCCAAAACTGTCTTAAGCGTTCCTTAACCAGGTGAGACACAGGCGGCCTCCCCCCTTTGCAACCTCTACATCCTCTCCGTGACAGGAGAAGAGCTTTTGTGTGTTTTGTGTCGATTGTGTTTGGCATCTTTGGCTGTGAAGTCTCGGACCTCGCTACAGCACCGCGGGCTGCTACCCGTCAGCTCAGAGAACCCAGTCGACGTTGACGGGAGCGCGAAGGGGCCAGGTAGAGGTGGACCTGTCAGCGCTGATTTGTCAGGCCTTCACTCACCGCCTCTTAGGGCGCCAACAGAGGCATCGCTGCACAGTTTCCTCAAAGTCTGGACTTAGTCAGACATACATTGACAGCCATTTGTCTCCTCTATGCTGTCCAAACGAGCCATTTTGGTGGATCAACTTCAGAAGAGAAATGGCACTGTCTCGTAACTCGTAGCTGTAACAATTCCTAATTTTGCTGTACAATTTGTCAAAGATATAGTTTTGAATAACAATATAATTGTCTATTTCATTCAAATTTAAAAATAGTTATTTATTACTTCTTGAAACAAGTTTTGAATGAATGCCAGGATACATCTTTATATTTATACTTCAGTAATGTAATCCAGATAATGTAGTTACACAAACAACGCCTCTTTATTACCTCTAAACATTTTCTAACTGTACCCCCCTTGTTATTTGTGTTGCTATGCAAGTTCCAACAGCTAATATTGAAATAATATTCAAAATATATAATTCAAATAATAATCACTTATTAAGTACAATTTGGCATATCTAAACATCAAATATTACCATTTATATGCCTTAAGACCTTAGCTAATGTTGGCAATTAACAATTGCGGTTAAACAAAGAAACTGAATATTTAAAGAAAGAAATGAAAGTTATGGAATTGTTACAGACCTCGGTATGGTGGAACTATAACAGTGTGTGTAGTCAAAGGGCCGCTTAAAAAAAAGCTTTGTAGATGTATCTTCAGGGTAGCTGAGTTGTCTACTCTGAACCTGCACTTCTGTTGCATTGTAATGTAACTGATAATATTTCTACAATGTGAGGACAATATCTAATTGCGATGATTTTACTGATGTTGTGATATGATTTACGATATTGGAGGGAAAGGTTATTTTTGTAGTTACTCTCATTTTCATTGAAAATTGTTAAAATTAAAGAGATTTGAATAACTATAGGTGTGATTTCCTTCGAGGATCTGTACCAAACAAAGATGTTTTCTATATTCTGTAGGATACCATTTGTAACCGGGAATTTCTCTGCAGCACCACAATACTTGATTAAGAAAGATTTGCACATATTTTTGCCTTGAAATATTGCGCCCCCCTCTACGATTTGGATATTACATTAGTCTATATTACGATTTCGATATAATTACGCTCAATTGTGCAGCCCTATTTTCTACTTTGAGATACTAACAATGTTGTGTATCCTCTAAAAGGCAGATTTCTTTGCATTGCCTTTGGTGTGCATTGATATTTCTAACGGCACAATGAATTCATGGTGGAGGAAATGCTCTTAAAAGTAGAATAATAAAGACTTCCTCAACTTGAACCCCACAGTTTGAGGGAAATGACACCCTCCCATAACTGCTGTAACACTGCCAGGATTAATTAATTTCTCGGTAGCTTAATGATGACCAAGACGCTCATCATTAAGCTACATTTGGACAGCAAGAGGTCTCCTAAAATGTGAACTTAAAACCCAGAAATAGTAGTGACTTCAGCAGACTGCACACATCAGGGTCATGTTTAATACAGCTGCTCTGATGCTTTATACAAACAGCAGGCAATGACATAAGAGTGTGACAGAAGCAAGTTTATTTGAATGGAGTGTACGTGTTTTGTTGTTTGGATTGCACATTTTAAATTGTGATTTGAGTCCATACTCGACTCGAGAAAATAACGCCGGCCTTAAGGATCTCATGGGAATTGGATACTCTTCTGTTTCTTACTTTGTGATTTTTAGTTTGGCTAGAGTTGGAAAGTTGTTGTTGGATGAGTTAAGATGCCTAAGATCATTCAAGATAAATACTACAAAAGAAAAGCAGAGAGACGTCTTGGAAAACGAATGTCGAGGCAGGCATCCATCTGCATTTTTTCCTCCCAGTGTTGTGGTCTGTTTAAAGTACTGTGGGATCCGTGCTGTAACCTTTTTTAGCCATTCGGCCCTTCCTTCCCTCTCCTGCCTCCCTGATTTCCCCAAAGTGCTGTGTTTTATGTGTGCTTTTCTTTGGAACCGTGGAACTGGCAGGGTCGAGAGGAGCAGAGACAACCGTCCGAGACGTGGGAGAATGAAATGAGGTGGCTGTTTATTCTCCTCCGCCAAAGCCACATACCTTTTTAGAGTGGCTTTGGAGCGCAGCCTAAAACAACACCAGAGGCCATGTACACACATTACACGTCTCGCACTGTGCAGAAGGCTTGGATGGAAGGTTGGGAGGATGGAAGAGTGTAGTTCCCAGTAAAGAATAATAGCGTTTTTATTTTTTAATACCTAGATGTTCTGAGTGGCTGTAAGAGCCATAACTACAAAAGATCATGAGGCGAATTAGCTTTTTATTTTTTCATTTCTGAAATCCCCTTTTATTTTTTTAACTTCATATCCATTTTTTACTATCTCCGGGCAGGGTTCATCTGGAGGCCGCACAAGATTATACAACACCAAGTTAAGAGCTCATGTTTCATTTGACAGAGGAACGCAACAGTGACTATGATAGATTACAGCTAGGAAGAATTGTCCTAATTGAAATGAATATCGTCATTTTTCTCATGATATTTTTCTTGTCTGCCCTCAAAACCAGACAAATAAGAGTAGGCCCACAATGTGTTCACACTGTAGTAATAACAGGGGTATTAGTAATAAATGCCACACCGGTGTTGTGGTTTCAAGATCTCAGGGGGAAAATAACAGCCAGTATGAAATGATGGGGATACCTGATCCAACAGAAATATTTAAAAAGAAAGAAAGAAAAGGAATCAGCTTCAAGTTGCATTTAAATCTTTTAACACATTACATATGTATTTCTGTGCTAATTCCTACCCTATACCTTTCGTTCACTGGTTTGTAGAGTTATCAGAGTGGAAATCTGGCATCATGATTTTTCTCACTGCAGTCCTTTGCCTAATCATGAATATTCAGATACAGTACCAGACACCTTGTGGGCTTTTTGTTTTGGGAACTTCCTCATAAATGTTTTAAACATTTTGCTTTGTTTGCTTATGTCAAGGAAATGCAAAGACATCCTGTAGTGTTTACCTACCCTGAGCTGTGTACGAGGCCGTCTCCCCCTCCCCCGTAGCCCAGTTATTAATTTGTGTCTGGCTTATTTATTATTAGGCTTGTCTAAGCACTTTATCTCTGCTGTGAAAACTGCTGTACTAATACAAATGTATTATTATTGTGACTATTCTTATTTACTTTGAGCTTAAGTAACCTCCAAAAAAAAGTGACAATTCCTGCAGTGTTTACCCACATTAATCTGCTGCACTCTGCTGTGTGAGCCGTGATCCGGCCCCCTACCCGTCCTCCCCCTTATGTGAATGAATGCCTGGACCCGTCCCGTGGCTGATAGGGCCAGAAAAGGGGTCAATGTGAAGCAGGAAGGGGGGGGAGATTCCTCAGTGCCGAGCTGATGATGATGACCAGCGGCCTGGAAAAGCGTACGCCCATCCATCACAGCGGCCCCTATCTTCCACACCGAGGCGACCCGGTTCACTGTGCGAATCGATGTCCACAGTGTACGAGCAGAAGTGTAGTTTGTGTTGGGGTGTTGTGCAGTCATCGCTGCTGATTGCTGTAATTATAGACTTTGTGATTCCAGTTCAGAGAGAGCAGGGAAGAGAGTCCTTTGCTGTTTGGTAATTGTGTGTGAAAAGGTGGGAAAGAACAGTGGGTGATATCATCCTTCCTAGGAGAGATGAGAGTCAATTTTCCGTGTGTGCGTGCGTGTGTGCGCGCACGCTCAGTATTGTTTGGCACTCAAACATTACATTAGTGGTGCTGTGGGCTTTGACACACCCCAGCTGTACTTTGTGTGAGAACGCAGGTTTGTGACTATTTTGGATTTTTCCGTCCAGTTTGCGGTGCACTGAAATGTAATCACATAGCCATAGCAGAGCCCTGGTTATTTATTCTTTTCACCGACAAAAACACACACACACACACGTAACACATGCACCCGTAGTGCACAAACACATGTAACACACGCCCAAAAAATATTCAGTTATACAAAAAAAAGGAGAAACATGGAGCTACAACAACAACAACAAGAGGGTGGGGGGCAAAACCTGTGCACTAACTGCCCATAGGCCGTGCAGAGGCGACCACAGCTGCTGGCTGGTCGAGCAGGCAGTCTGGATGCTCTGAGGCTATGCAGATGTTGGGACCCTGCAGCTACATTACTGTACCTCTTAACCCTCCCCCCACCCCCACCCCTACCCTCAGTCAGCTCCCGTCCTGCTCAGCCACAGCCGTCTGGAAGGCATGTGCACGCTCACATATGTCCATACACTCTGTTGTGTCCAACAGGAAAACATCTCTTGCCTGTTAGATAAGTGACATTCTGTTTTCTGAAAAACAGTGGTTGGTTATCGGGCTGCACAGTTTTTTATATCGGTCGGTGCAATAAACAGATTGCAAAAGGCCACAACATATCGCGCAAGAAACTCCAAGATTTTTTGTTTGTTGAAAGAAAATATCAGCAGAAAACTACACTTTAAAATGTAACTGTCATTCTATTTTAGTGGTGCCTTTTTAAGGTGAATCACATCTTTTGACTGCTGTGACTTGTAGGGTGCCCTTCAGAACTTTACTTTTTGGTATAAATATTAAGTATGGAATTGAACTTTAATAATAAACTTTTTAAGTTCTGTTCATTTGGAGTTCCGCCCTCAAACATTTCAGACAGTGATCTCTGTTGCGTGATATTTCGCTCATTGCCACACTGGTGTTTGGCTTTTCGTTTGTGAGGTAGCAACGGTAGCAGGGCAGGCTTTGCACAATACCTGATGCTGCGCTGCACCTTGGCAAGTTGATGCTTCATCTGCAGACTGCTTTACTCTCGCGGCTTAATTGCAAAGGCAATAACCATTCATTCCTAAGTGATGTCATTGGTACTTACTAGCGTGTACAGGGTCAGACCTCTACACAGGCTGATAAAATACTTTTAGGATAATACAACGATCAATTCACAATATGGTAATTGTTGTCTTTACCATCATGGCCGTCATTGCAGTCAGTTTTCTCATTCAGTGTTTATCGTTTAGAAGGTTTTTTTTTAATCGATTAGTGATGTCGTTCACCTCGCCAGCGGAGGGTCTGTGCACCGTGCCGCCGTTTACATTTGCTCAGCTTGTTTCTCTTATAACCAAAGATCCAGACGTTTTGGAGGTTTTTACCGCGAGCCTAATTATCCACAGAGGTCTCCTCCCCAAATCAAATGGAACCGCTGATTTAGATCAGGGAAAAAAACTAACGAATAAAGCAGTTTTATATTCAAAGTCAATGTTTCTCTGATGTTGGCACACTAGCGGAAGAGCTGGTTAAGATCATTAGATATTGTACAAATTTAAAAGTTCAATTTTTTTCTCATGTACAGAGGTCACATGTGTGCGGGCAGGAAAATATGTAAATGTGACCCAAACGAAGGCAACTCAGACTATGGGAAAAAACCCACAGTCCGCCCAAGTGGGGCGCGAGGCAGAGGAAAAGCACCAGGGCGGGCAAACAGCCATGAAATCCCTGATGCTTCCTGCCAGTGTGGAGATAGGCCCCGCCAACTGCCCAAATCCAGAGCAAGTCCTCACTCCTCCAAAGCGGTGGGGGGGGACACACGCCGCTAAAGCCTCTCCCAATGTCAAGTGGCATTTATTAAATACACGGAGAGGAGAATGTTTTCATGCGAGTGTCCCCGGTGATCCGTGCGGTCCAAGCCGGAGTGCCAAACCCAGAGCTGCACTCTTTCTCCCCCCGTCTTAGTCTCTTCTTCTTGCCGGTTTTTGACGCCGGTCCAGATTTCCGGTAATCCCTCGCAGGCCTGCTCGAGTCTCAGGTACACCTTGCAAACAAACAAAAACGTCTGATAACGCACGGGGCTGACGACAACGATAAGTAAGCCATTAGAAGACACAATACCTCCGGGAGTGTCCATTCAACTCTTCCAAAGAGACGTTTCATGCCACACTCTGAGGACTTGAGAGGATTTGGGTGCAAATCACATTTTTGTTATTTTTCTCTCCTCTTTTGTGTGCTGTAGTGTTTCTGATGTTTCTGGCGAGGGGGGTAGAGTAGGGTGGCATCTTCCATAACCGCCCAGTGGATCATGGGTGGTAAAATTTTCCCCCACTAGAAATGTGGCAGTTAAAAATGAGTTGAGGTTTCCTCGGGGGGGTCAGATTAGTTCTATGTCTTACATGTCTTACATTAGGGGCCGTATGGTGTTGTGACAGCCCCATGAAGTCGCTCGGATCTTACTTTTGGTTCCGCCGCAATCTGCCAGTGCAGATGAGACTGGCTACAGACCCCAAGTCAACCGCTTATTGTTCATTTTGGCTTGCAGCTGTCCAGCAATCCCAAGAACATGGGAGTTCATATCCAAGGATAATCTCCATTTGCCGGCAATGTTTAATGCCTTGTCTCGGGTGTATCCTAGCTTTTTGGTCAAAGAATAGAACTGCTGAAAAAAGATGGGAGGGGTTACAGAGAGAGAAGAGTGAAAGCAAGCTTAGGAGTACATCAGCCCCCCTAATCCTTGGGTGACCACTGGCGAGGCCCAGATGAGCGCTTACATTAAGGCGACTGGAATAGTTTTTCAAAACTACCGGGGCCGTCCTTTTGTCTTTTTTAAATGCGCCGGAGCACATTAAGCAGAGAGCTGGAGACGAGGCGGGGCGACATGAGAAACTACATTTATCAGTTCACAGTTTCAGAGGATATTGCAAATCAATTTATTAGATTATGAGGCCTGCTTTGAGCTCTGCTTTTTCTCCCCCCCCTCTCTATCCTCTGCCTTCAAATGTAATATTTTAAAGAAAACTCTATTTTCAGATTATAGAGCACTTTATCGCAGAACAAGGAAGTATAAATTCTGGCCCAGACATCCCTAAATCCTATTTTCTCTCTTTGCCTTACAGTAACGTGTCTTCATCTTCTCAAGGACATGACATAATGGAGTTTGTTCTTTCTTTGCTCTGTGTTGGCTAATTTAACCTTTTCAGATGTGGATTTCTGCAATACAAACTAAACACTAAAACAAATGTCAATGTTTATATATCTTGAACAGAAAAACATGTTCTACATAAGACTTTTTTAACTGCAAAAACATTATTGCCAACTTTTATACAACGCGTCTGTCTTCCTGGTGGACTTTAAACCATTACTGTAAGAATAAACACATTTAAAGAGGCTGGGGGAATAATGGCAATGGCTAGCACTCTTCCACTGATAATTTTTGCGGCAGTCCAGTATAAAGTGTACTAACATGCAGCTGCAATTAATCTTCCTGCAATTGATCCAATTATCCAATTGAAGCTGCAGTTTATGAATGCACGGCTTGTTATGTGCTAAGACAAAGCTGAGACTTTCTCCAAGACCAATGAGACGCTTTCTTAAATGGTATTATCCATGTTTTGGAGACTGTTTTCTTACTGTGGATTTTTTCCTCACTGTGCGTTTCAAAGCGGCTCGCGCATCCCTGCTATGAAAAAGATAATTCACAATGGCAATCAGTGCTCTTAGGATAAGACCCTCGAGGGGAAGCCCCGCTCACAGCTGACGGATGTCCTTTATATTTTTTTTTGGATCACGATTCATCTGAAACTGAGGATTAATGGGACGGATGGCTCAGAACGGGTTGACGGTTTGAGGCGTCACATCAAGTGCCAGACCATTTAAAAAAGTTAACGTATGTTATCCCCGCGGGCCAGCTAAATCCAATCAATGATATAATAATAACTCTGTGCTAGAGGGCAGAAAACTTGGGTTTTCAGGTATGACACACTATAGCAGAGTTTTTCTTTTCTTTGTAAAATAGCTATTTAAGCGTGTTTAAGAGTGTTATTTTTTGTGAATTTAGTTCCTGTTACCAACTTTTTATTTTTATTTTTTCAACGAGACGCTCATCAGAAGAAAATACTCTACTAAATTCTAACTAACGCAAAAGTACTAATACAAAGCAGGCATAGTTTACTATTTGTGTAACAATTGTTTTAGTTTTTGGTTATCATTTCACAAACACGTTTATATTGTAATCAGGATTTTTCCTGACTAGGGGGTTGACTACGCACGACAGTAAGCATGATCGGTCCGCAAACAGTAAAAGCAATGAGTCTGTTTCCTTATTTGACAGAAAACTATATGCATTTGCCTGTTATTTAAGACATTTTGATAAAAAGATTGTAACTCTCGAGTAAATGAAACCCCAATCTACAATACTGCTTAAGAAAATATTAAAATACCAAAATCACCAGGCGAGTCCGGTACAGCCAAACACCCTAACTGAAAGCAGCAGAACTGAGAACACTTCAATATCTGTTATGTATTGCAATAAATATCGTTATCGCAATATTCAACAGTTATTGCATATCGCATATTTTCTTCATATCGTGCAGCCCTACTAGATCCACATCAGCTCTATGAGAAGACACCTTTCAGTCCTAAATGATCCTCACTTTAAGACTTATTAAAACGGAGGATTTGTAGTCTTTCTCCCTCTGCTTTGTGAATGAGCTTTTACAGCCCAGCCTCAGTGAGTGGCCACTGGTTTTTGTGTACCTGTCACATTTTGTCCTATTAAAGCAAAAGAAAGACCTGCAGAAGAGAGACACTTTGAGTCTGCATGAAGCGGCCCCCCCGCTGCTACTGTTTATCCAAAACACTGGCGTTTTACTGGTGCTAATGGACTGGGACTCAAATCAAGTCTGACCCTGAGAATGAGAGCAAGCATTACCAAAAACAATACGATAATTCTCTCTCTCTCTCTCTCTCTCTCTCTAAATTGCAGCAGAAAAGCCAGCCTCCATTTAAAGAAATGTTTTTAATTTTTTAAGAAACAAGAGAATAGGAAACAAAAGATGTTGAAATGAATGATTTGGCTTTAAACACCCTTCAAACTACAAGAAATTCCAGTGCATTTTATCAATACAAACATTCACTTGCCTGGGGATTATTGTGTGGCCATATGTGATGATTTAACTCTATTTTAAAAGAAAATACTTTGAGTGCAGTTTATGGAAAATATCCTCCATGCACGCTCTACACTTAGCCTCAAGTAGTAGTGAGGTTTTACTTCTAAATGTAACCATAACGTTTTTATGTGACTAATTTCAGTAGGTGCTGTGCAGAATTATTGTATTAACAGTGAGTTAAGAGTTTGTGATTTTCATCCTCCTGGAATCTTTAAACATGCTAATTTCTTTTTCAATTGACCTCTAGTGTTTTCATAAGGACATGATAAAGCGCTAATAATAAAAGTCCTGCAAAAAACATCTGAAATGTCTACATTTTGTGTCATAAAAAGAAACCAACAAGCTAGGGCAGGGGATATATACATGGTCAAAACTAATAAAAATGTGTATCGTCTATACATTTTTCTATATCATTTCTATCGCGATAACGTTGATAGAACCAGCAGCCAAATTGTGATACAGTACATTTTTACATAATTTTGCACTAAAGTTTATGTATTCACCCAGGAGCATACAAAATAGGCTTTACCATTGTGGTTATTTCATTTGGAATATTTAAATTTTTTACAGTACTTAGTACAGTAGATGTGGGTTTGAATACAGAGTATTTCAGAAACTCTAATCCTTTATTTGTTTTTACCCCTGTGCAAGAATTAGTGGTATGTCTTTCAGCTCTTTTTATTTCTTTATTGCTTTCTTTATTCTGATTCCCATTAATTGCTAACAATGTAGCAGCTACTGTTCCTGGGGTCCACATACATCAATAACAACATAGACATTAAAATACCAAATATACAATTTTACATATATTTAAAAAAAGACATATAAATAAAATACAGAATACAGTAAAAGAATACAGTGTTCATGTTCCGTAAATTAGTGTCATCATAAAACCTTCCGACAGTTGTAGTCCATCATAGTTAGATTAAATGTTTAATTTTTATTGTCCAAGTAGTCTTATAACACCGGCCTTACTCGGTGCCCCTATGATAGTTGGCAGGATACACCACATTACAGACCTGCACACTTTATCAGGCCGTTATTTATTTTTAATTTTTTTGCGTGACTACATTTGCATCCTGTCTGTCATTTAACATTCAACCCTGATGGCAGTAACCAGATAAAAACAACTGGGAGCTTATCTAAAAACCCAAACCCGTTCTTGGGACTGTGCTCTCAACTGCCCACCTTAAGGGAGGGAGAAACACAGAAGAGTGAAAAGAAAAAAACAAAAAGGGAAGCAGGGCTGATGAAAAGGACATTATTAGCTTGGTCGCGGTCGGAGCCCATTTGCGTCCATTTGCATCTGGGGCTGAAACCTGCAGCTGAGAGCATCTCGGCGATGTATAATGACCGGTTGTCACAACAACGCGGGAGGTGGCCCCGCCGGCAAAATGACGGCCCTGTCACTCCTCTGCAAAGACGAAACGCTGGCAACCTGTAATTCCCCCCTTGCCAGTGCGCCTTCCTTCCTGCCTGACGCCTGGTTAAATGGCACTTTTGAAGGAAGTAAATCTACAAAGTTGTGTTTAATAACATTGCCGGAGCCAAATGTTTGACGGGGGTGAGGTGTGTTTGTGTGTGGGGGGTGGGGGGCGTAGAGCGAAAGGCTCATGGGGTTAAGAGGGATTTGTCATTTGTTTGTGCTTGCAGGCTCTAATCTGTTCATTGAAACGGCCCATCTTTTCAGCTAGCCGTGCTCGAAGCAAATGAAAAACAATTATACAGTGCGTTGAAGAGGAAGCAAGGCAAGGTGGGACGCTGCTGGGTGTGGGGGGGACTGGTAGTGTTCTATCTATCCATAATGTGGTTTTTGCATTTTGATTTTTAAACCACTCAGGCTTTTAAGGGACTAAAAACACACTCAAATTTGCACTTTGCTTTTCTTTAACTTACCAAATAATTTGTTTATGGGGGGGAGTCAGTTGAAGTTGGAGTTGTCAGGCTTGGGAGTGCTTTGTGCAAGGGCGTTACTTTGAGTTCAACATGAGGGGGTGGAGATCTCCACTTTTGAGCAAAATTGAAGTTTTGAGCATCAAATACTTTTATTCCTGCATTCTGATCAAAAACAATTTGTTCTTTTTCTGCATCAATTCATGGTGCCAATGGCTTTTATTTATGTAAAGGAAGTTCTACTAAGATTTTGGGGGTGTTGCACTGGCCAGTTATGATTATTGTAAATTACGCCTTTGGCTGTGGGTTTGTGTGAATGTATTTTGTATTTTCTGTATATTTGTCTTAAGGACACCCTTCAAAAATGAGATGATTCATCTCAAGTGGTTTATCCTTATAATAAATGCTCTGAAATACTCTGAAACAATTTGTACTCAAAGTTAAATTAATATTGAAAATACATTGTGTTTGCATCAAAAGTTGAGAGGTTGTTTTCAACACAGAGCAAGAAACTCAAGCAAAATACGTCCTGCTGTAAACCTTCCATGAGACCAGGCAGGGGAATTAACTGTTTTTTTTCTCTTATTACTATGTAAATATTGTCATTTACATATGACATGGAAATCTATGGTGTACGACTTTTCAGATGAAACATTTCACCTCCCCTGTCCGTCCGTCTGTCTGCTTCAAAGCCTCACTGGCAATTCTCTTAAAGAAAAGTGAAACTCCAAAATAGATTTCTTATCGTCTGTAATGAGTCAAACACCAGAGCTGACTCGCTTGGGTTGCAGCCTCCTGTCTCTGCAGATGTGAAGTGAAGTGACACATTGATATGCAGGGAGAAAAAGAGAAGAAAAAAAACAACACTAAACACTAAAACTCACAACCAAAGGCCTCCCCAAAAGGCAAACACATAACTAAACCTGTGCGAAAGAAGAAGCAGCGGGGGAAATTAGCGACAGAGCATTATAATTTGTCACTGATGCATAAATCTTGCTGACGTGCTCAGTCACTTTAATGGCGCCGCGGCTGCTTGGTGGAAGGCTGTGCAAACTTGCGCAGTTGCAGAAAAACAGCAAAACTATATGTTTCGACACATCACCTTATTTGCATAATTTACCAAAAGCCAATGAGGCAGCTCAAGGAGTGCGGGTGATAGTAATAAGTGTTTGGGAAAGGCAGAAAGATCACTAATGGTTTGCCTATGGGGATTTCTCCACGCCATGGGGGAGGAAAATGAGAAATATTTTTCAAACAGCGGGGGTAAAGGTTTTAAAACTAGGAGCACATGGGGAGATAAAGATGTTCCTGCCACGGGGTGCTACGCGGGAAAAATGCAACTGCGGGGATGACAAAAAGAATGCCCCCGTAATTTCGGCATTAAGAGGTAATAATCATGTTTCACCGATGATATTAAAAACGGTAACCCGCAAAGCCGGGTAAAAACAGATAAATATATAAATAAAAGTGGAGAGGGAAAGGGGGGAGGGAATAGGAGTGGGCCCATCAGGTAGAGGAGGTAATGAGGTGGTGGGTGGGTGGAGGAGGCGGGGGAGGAGCGGGGCGCCCATCACCAACTCTGTGTGAGAGTAAACAAAGAGTGAGGCAAGTGGGGAGAAAGAGTTCGGAGATCACGACCGAGCCGCAGATCCGTGGCTCCCTGCTGGGCGGCTGTGTGGGGAAAAATGAAATGTCTCATCTATTTGAAATATATGAATGTGATACATCTTTTTCCACACCCGTAATGAAGAGCTGTACGCTGTGCGTGAACTATACGGCATGTGTATAAAGGCCGGCCATGATCAGACGATGCAGCGTCGGCTAGCAGCCTTATGTAAAAAGGTCATTGAGGGATACTGCTGGGACTTTTGGGGGGGTTTACGGTGATGCTGGATGGGTAAAAACATATGGTCACCCCAGCCATATTGTAAAAGATGATACAAATGCTCAGAAATATGAATTTCACATTCATTCAACCTTTATTTATCCCCGGTCATTGAGGTGTCATCAAGTCCGATTACAAAGACAAATACAGAACAACACAGAAAGTACGATCATAAGAAATATAGGAGAATAAAACATTTTGAATTATAAAATAATTTGATAAATACATTAGGATAATAATTGTTGCAAAACAAGTACAATTATGTTAAGCACTTACAAGTACAAGTTTGCTGGTTTAAAACCAGATTTCTAAATTGTCCAAAAGGCACATGTGAGTTGATTTTAAGGAAGTTCCAGCTGTCATGGACACTAAAACTAAAATCAGTTTTTCCAATTTCAGAGCGAGCTCTTGGAACAGGAAGTAAAAGCCGTGCAGTCAGCAGAGCGAGTCTGATAATGTGTCTCTGAGTAACAGTAAAGCTCTGTAAGGTAAGATGGTAGTTTTCCAACAAGAGCCGTATAGATAACGAGATACCAGAGAGACCAACTAACACTTTTATATAAAATACAGTGATATGTACAATAGACATGACCGGTTATTAATCTCAAGGTGGAGTGATAGCAGTCCAGAGATTTAAGAGTTGAAGAGGATGCATGTCTATAAATCCCACCACCGTAGTCCAAGACCGACACGAAAACTGCCTCAACAACCCTTTTCATGCAAAACGTGGGAAAGATGATTTTGTTTCTGTAGAAATAGCCAATTTTTTGCCTGAGTATACATACATATACAATCATATATGCATACACTGTATGTTTATTAAAATGAAAAGGTGTTGTCGCTAAGTGGTTTTATATATATATATATATATATATATATATATATATATAACATACATGTTAAATGCTTTATAATTCAAGACTTTCAGTAGATTTTTGAGCTTTATAAGCCTTTGTTTTATGTAAAATGAATAATTCAAGCCGACCCTTGATGCTTTCATAGCCAATACTGTAACTGTAAACTGTTCAAATGAGCTTCAACAATTCCTAATTTCCTCTAGTTGTTGGTGGTGATGATGATAAGCCTCAGGATTCAGATCGGTGGTTCCCGACACTGACGTGGTTTCAGGCCTGACACGCCACACGAGCGGCAAACTCAAGACTACAAAACTGACTTTTCTCAATAACGGTCCGCCAATATAGTTTTGTCTGACTTGCGGAGAGCTGCAGCCAGAGCTTGGTGAATGTCAGCGGACGCCCGCCTTCAACTTCCCATGAAGAAAACGATAAGCAGGGAAACGGGCCGGTCGGCGCAGTACATTGTGATAATGACATTTGGGGAAGGGATAGTGTTGCAAAGCTGTTAAGCTCTTTCATTGCACCAAGAAGATTAGTCGCCGAGATGGGGCTGAATGACAGCGAAGGTAGCGTCCCCAGCCTCGCCTGCCGAGGACTTGGCATGCAGAGGTCCGTTTAAAAGCCAAGCGCTTACTTTACACCGAGGACCAATTGTCCTTCACTCGCAAAGTATTGCAAACCCCCACAAAGCAAGGGCATTCTGTTGTTTGTGTCTCTTTCATCTGGCTGTTGGGTGTCGCTGGGTTTACCAGTGATTTTTACTTCTTCTGCGCTTGTTTCTGCCTTTTTTTTTACTTTATTACTGCTCTTGTAGCGGATGACTTTCACTGAATTACTTCACTGAGTTTGTTGCCTCTGTAAAGCTTGTTTTCCCGTCATGCCAGTGTGCAGAGGTTTATATACAGCCCGTGTCTGGCGAGGCTGTATTTAGTTTATCTACTCACCCAACCCTCTCTCAAACCCCAGTTGGTTGCAAAGTCACCACATATTAGGCCATGTTTGACCGCACCAAAGCAAGAAAGTGGGAACTCTGGACAGCTTGTCCTATTATCTAGGACACTGGCCTGCTATGCCTTTAACTCTTTGTCACTTTGCCTATTCCCATTATAAGCCTTTGGGGAGCAGGGGGCCCGCCCGCCTGCATCCGAAGTGTGTGTGTGTATACATCGACGTGCGCGTCGGTCTGTGGTTTTTAACACGCATTTCCCTACAGGCTTCTGGAAAACACTTTGTCCATCTCTTGATGTTCAGTGTCTCGGCCCTTTTCTCCTCCCGCCCACGCAGGAGTCATTTTTATTTATTATCTCCTCTGACAGCAGAGGGAATGACGGGGAGTCGGAGAAAGCGTTTTGTCAGTTCTTAAGTGTCTGACAATCCGAATGAAGTTAAGCATGTGAGGAACAAGAGGGCGTCCTATTTCTTTATTTATTTCTTCCCCCGCTGATGGAAAGACGGGAAGGGCCAACAGAGAGATGCAGAGAGGGATGGAAATGACAGAAGGAGACTGTCGCTGAACCCACCAGTGTATTAAGAAGTCTTCCTCTCTTGTCATCAAGAAAGCCCTGATAGGTTGGGAGGTAAGGGAGGGGCCGGAGCATTGTGTGCTGACCTCCTGCACTTGACCCCCCCCCCCCTTCGTCCCTTGGCGGTTCCAGCCCCGGGAAAACGCCATGCGCAGAGTGATGAAACACGCAGGCTGCCAAAGTGACAGGACAGTCCTCTCAAGAGGGGCTCAGTCTCATATATGGCGACTACTGGCCTGTCAGCCCCCACCTCGCCCCCGAACTGCCACCTGATCTTGTCATCAATTTTGTCAAATCAGGGCGTACTGTACAGTCCGACTGCCTGGGTGAGACATTTGAGAACCAGAGGACGTGGTTTATATTAGGGGTGTAACCCAGAGGTGGAAAGACAACCAAATTATTCTACTTAAAAGTACTATCACTTTGCTTAACTTTTACAAATTTTAAGTAAAATTACCAGTATTAAAATCAAGTTACTGTTACTCAAGTAACAGTCAAAAGTAGCTCATTAAAATGTACTCAAAGACTTTTCAAATAACAAAAAGACCCTCACTGGGCTAAACAACTTTTCTGGAGAAAACCCTGCCAAATATTTGATGGTTCCAGCTTCTCAAATCTAAGGATTTCCTGTTTTTTCTTTCCCTGTTTATGTCATTGCAAATGTATTATTTGTTTGTTGTTAGACAAAATAGGTTGCCTTGGAACCCCCATAACACGGAGCTTATCGGGTGGATTTTACAGTAATGAGAGGCCGTGTGTACCTCTGTTCTTCCTAAGCTAAAACTGCTGTTTGTTTATTTGGAGCTCTCTTGCCCAAGGCTAGTCTCCGAGGAGTCCAAGAGTCGTATAGGTGGTTGTGTTTGCTTGTCTTGAGGACACATTTGGGCTGCAAGGACACATCCGTCCAGGGGGATGTTTAGTCACAGTCTCCGTCTGAATTCCCAGGTGTGAGCTCCCACTGAGGCGGAGGCCCCGCCGCCGTGAGGACGCCGCGGCGCGTCTTCAAACCAGCATGTTGTTTGTTGGAGTTTGGAAGGCAGAGTGAGAGAGGAGAGTTCAGGGTGTGATGTGATTACAAGTTGTGTTTGCCGTTGAGGTAATTTTCTACATTTCAAGAATGCGATAAGCTTATCGTGGAGACGGCAGTTAATCAACTGTGCCATATTTAGTTAAATGTTTGGTTTTCCTCCTTTTTTTTATTATTTTTACTGTTTTTACATACTTCATATGCTGGAATAGTGTTACATATCACATATTGTGATAAGTGTATAACTTTATTTAACATGATTGTAGAAGGTGTAATATGTAGAGGCTGCTATTGAACTGAGACAGATCAGACATTTCAGTTTACAGGATATGTTTATATTGGAAGTTTTTTTATTATAGCTTTAGCTTTTGTGATAAATGTTCTGTTTGACTGTGCGGTGTTAGTTCAAATGTATATGAACTAACTGAATATAGAGCAGTTTTGATGGTGTCTCACGTTATAAAGCTCCATGATATGTTCTGTCTGAACAGTGAATATTGAAAAAAGCTAAACTTTAAAAAGAAAATCACAAATCGTAATCGCAATATCTGGCAGAAAAATCACAATTGGATTTTTCCCCTAAATCTTTCGGGCCCTACTTTGTTTTAGAAACATCCTTGTTTGTCTCGTCACTAAGCTACTACAAGACTCGGCTCCTTGAGAGTTGATGCTGTGGTTTTTCTGTTTGCTCGTTGCATGCACCAATGCATATAATACCATTGCAGAGACATTATGACAAGAGATGCAAGCATATTGTCAGGTGAAAAGCAAAACTCTGAAATGTCAACAATTTCTTTAACTTTCTTAACTTTTTTTCTTCAAACTTCTATTCCAAAGTTGGAAAATTTACCTTTTATAGCTGCAATATGTAGGCATGCATACGTACAAGTAAACATATGCAGTAAATCTTCATATACACATACATGTGGATCACACAAGCAAACTTGGCTTCACTCGCCTCAGCAGTTACATAAATGTAGTCCTCTCTGTTGTAATTTGTGGCCTCAGTGGGTTTTTTGTCTTTCTTTTTTTTTTTAATGCGATGTTTATCCCTGCAAACACAGCAAACAGATTCTGTGAGAGCAACGACAGCCGTGAAAAGCATCGGCGAGCACAGCAGGTACTCCTGAGCTCCGCTGTAACAAATACCTCTTAAAGACTCTTATTTAAATGCCCCATCTGCTTTGACAGGTGCTGTTTGAAATCTAACCCCACGGGGGACAACCTTGTAACTTTTTACGCGCCTCTTTGTAACCGCGCGAGGAAAAACAATGGGGAGCGATCGCTTTTGTCAACCCGTCGCACTTTGAAAAAAAATATACTGTAGAAAAGAGTGTGTGTGTGTGTGTGTGTGTGTGTGTGGGATGATGCTGATGCCTTCAAAAACTTTAACTCAAAAGATTTCTCGCCATGTGGTGACTTTCCACCGTGTTCGCGCGCACGCCCACACACACACACACACACACACACACACACAAAACCTTCTTTATACACACACACACACCCCCTCCAAGATCATACTAGTGGAGATCATTTCTTTCTGTCTGTATGTTTGTCATTCCTCCTGTAAAACCCTGATTTGATAAACACAATCCGCCCGTTGGATTATGACTAATAAACCAGCCCTACCTGCTTTCCTCTGCTTTCTCCACGAAGATGAATTACCCATTTAATAAATAATGACACGCAGTGCGCAATGACAATTACCTGACTTATTTTTCATTTGGGGGGTTGGGGGGGTTGGATAGAAGACACCTTACGCTGTCACGGATGGCAGAGTGTAAACTGCACGCTTTAAGCCTTAATTACCTTGTTGTTTTTGTCCCTCCATCACACTGGCCCCTGCACTCAATCATACTGCTGCCAAAGCCACGGCTCCACTCCAGAGACCCCTCCTCCCTCCCCCCTTTCCCCCTCCGTCCACTGCAACACATTAAGGGTCGATTAATAAACAACATTAATATCTTTTGTCCATCTCTCTCCCGATTCTTTTTCCTTTTGTTCTCCAAAACTGACGCCTTTCCTTTATTAAAATCGCCTTATTGGTCCTTGTCATCAGGCTTTGTTTGCTGTTAAAGGTTCACCAAAAAGCATTGCAATTAATTGCCCACCACCCTTGATTGCAAGCTTGTCGGTGTGTGTGTGTGTGTGTGTGTGTGTGTGTGTGTGTGTGTGTGTGTGTGCATGTGTACACGCTCAAAAGAGGCCGCCGCCATTAGAGCCTCCTGAAGGATAATTGCTATCAGTGTAATGATCACAGCACTTTCATGTATCGGGCTCCTCCATCTTCCAGATATGTGCCATTAAGAGCAAGGTTGTCTTTGTTGCAGCTCATGCTTGGACAAAGGCCAACCCCCCCCCAACACACACAGCTTAGACATATTTCTAATATGCCAAGATATTCTCCTTGGGGTGGGGGGGGGGGGAGAGAGAAACAGAGACCAAGATTCTGTTGTATCTCATCAGTGGAACAGGCCTGCATCATCAAGGTAACATAAATAATTTATGGCGTCATTGTCGAGCCGTCATCTGCAGCTGAAAAGCTATTAGCGCTGTAAATTAAAATCAATTAAACGCGGTCGCAGAAAAAGTAACTCCTGAGCCAGGTGGGGCTGATTCTGTAAAAAAAAAAGAAAAGATTTTGGTGTTGAGACACCACTGTGGCAGAGAAGTGACACAGCTGAACTACATATGAGCGGCGGCCAAAGTCTTGATCATATTATTTTCCAACATTACGAATGCAGGAGCTCTCAGAGAAAACAAAAGCAAGCAAGGAGGAGAAAAAAGCACTAGCCAGACATCTTGGCATCTGTTACCATTAATTTACTGCTCACTGCTTTCAATGTGATTTCCTCCCATATGTTTCAGATGTGTCTTTGCCTTCGCCCCCTGAAAACAAACCGCTTTTTCTCTGAATTATTCACTCCAGCTCTAAACCCCCCCCCCACCACACACACACACACACACACACACAAGCAAACACAGAAATACACACCCGTAAAAGCACCATAAACAATTCATCCGCGGCTTTATCATTAAAAGATGTCACACGGACTTTTCATGAAAGATACTCCTTGGATTGTGGTCCACATGTTGTGTTCAGTCTTGTTAAGAAAAAGGCAAAAGCACACACTCATATCGGCACACATAACAGTGGCAAACACGCAAACAAATAAAGATCTTGATATACATGTACGTCCTGACACGCACAGTTTATGTGACTGCAAACAAATTGATACACTTAAAACAGATCAGAACGGCTTAACATTTTGACATACTGAAACACATCAAATCAGGTCTGAAAACGCATAAATAGAAAAAACACACACACAAATACAAAATAACTTCAAATATAACAATTCGACAGGATGCATTTCTTCTGGACGTTGTAGCCGGTTTCATTTCCCATCAGATAAGCCCCAGGTGTGTCTTCTTACGCCCCTAATATGTTTAGTCTGAACTCGCTCCTGAACACAATCTACTGCGATGGTTCACAATGAAGCAGGAACTGTCCCCGGTAGCCTTTGGCTGATAACAGTCTCCACTGTAATGGCTCCCCATTGTTGTGGAAACACAATGCTGTTTTCGGCCGTGCCACTCTGACAGCGTCGCGGGGCCGGGCCCGACCTGCCTTTTGAAGTTTCCCCTTTTAGTCTCAGATGCCCTGGTCGAGCCGCCAGCTCTGACTGAATGATTGATGACGCAGATCGGGAGAGGGCCACAGAGACTGGAATTTAGATTTTTAGGAAGTGTTTTAGGAGTTTTGCAGGAGGTGGTACCAGCAGAAGTGGGGGAAAAATCTATACAGCACAGTATTGCAATATTATTGGTGGCAATACGTACACTTGATACACAGATGCTAAGTATCAAACTTTTATTATATAAATTGTACATGACAATTGAACTTTTAGTTAATACAATAATAAAATGAAATCAATTGCTTTGTCAGTCCACTAGATGAACTGGACAATAAATAAAAAACAATGAATTAGAAAAAAGGTCATTAATTGCAATGTATTGTAGAATATTGCAGTACATTTAAAGTCGCAATTCCTTTGCATCATGGGGCCGTCACACAGTGTGTATTTTGTAACGTTATTGCGTATAGTATCCACCTCATCCGGCTCATTTTCTCTAGTTTCTGTAACATTTGACGGTCACTCAAAGTGGTTTATCTTCAGGACCAGGCTTATGAAAATGCTGAAAGAGTGTAGTTTGAGTTTACTTTTGTTTTATATCTCCTATAGTCTATAGTGAGTCACATAAGTTCATTTTAAATGTGTGCAGCGACTGTATTGTTGTTCCTAAGTGACTCTCAACACACACGGTGAATTTCTGAAGTTTAAAAGTTCTGTCACACATTTGTAAGTGGGTATACGGAAATCCTTGATCTTTCCTAGGGGGAATAAGTCGTATACCTGCGTATCACATAGACAACAACACTGGGTGGTACTAACGGAGAATGATGCGTATCGCTCTGGTTGTTGACATCAGTTATACCTTCTGTTATACCTTCCGTTATACTTTTGTGCATATTCTGTGGCTGCAAAAGCTTACAAATGCATAATGTCTTACTTCAGCACGTTTCTCTTTGGATATGCACTCCCCTGTTTTGCTAAAGCATCTTCCCAGTTAACATGTTTGAGTTTCAACAGCATAAATAGGCTGGCAGTTATTTTGTGCGACAAAATCCGCAAGTTCATCTTCAACTTTGTCGGAAATTTCAATCTGGTTAAACTTGTTTCCCCATAATTAGTTTACTGTATTTGATCAATTTAATTAAAGGGATGACAACACATGACTGCGGTGTTTAGTTTTAGTTTTTTCAACGTCTGTGTCAAAATCAGACAAGTTTGTCTCAGTCGGAAGGAAAGCTCCTGCTGTGCGAGTTGCTCCAGGTTTGCTCCGAGTTGTATACCCCTGCTGTTTTCAAAAATACATTAGAAACAGCTCACACACACACACACGGCCTCACAGGCTAACAGCGGACAGCTAATGAGCTCGACCATCATCATCTTGTCTCAGAAAAAGAGATTGTATACTGCAGATGCACTGGCTCGACCTTTCAGCTCACTGCAACTGACACGTTTTCAGCTTAAGGTAATTGCAAGAATGGTAAGGCTTCAGTCTTAAAAAAAATCCTTTTTTTGGGTTAACAAATAATGAAAAAGGGCAGAAACATTTCCCTGTCAGAAAAGAGTTAGAGCAGACTAGTAAGGAATTTGAAAAAGCAAGTAGTTTGAATTTGAACGTAGGGCTGCTAAGGTATCGCCAATGATTTCCTGAATCGATTTGATTCCGATTCACGTTGTTGGATTTGGTTTGATTACATTTTCGATTTGATGTCACTCAGGGTTAGGAAAATTTCAGTTCCAATTAAAGCTGCACAATACAAGGAAAATATGCGACAACGTTGTGGAAAAATGCGACAAAAGAAAGGTTGTGATGACGATAACAAAACCTTATATTGTGCAGTCCTAGTTCCAATACCAGTTTAGCTCGGATATAGAAGAGATCTCAGGCTACGTTCACACTTGGCATCTTTTTTGAAGCTGCCAGCATCTGTTTTACATTAGAATCCTGCGGAGTAAACCACGTTTTCAAAGAAGTTGACAGCCGACCAAGGAAAAGGGTAATAGCCAGACCTGTCGTTTCCATAACGGAGCAGAGCGAGTTATATCACTTTGTTTTGTCTAACGTTATCACCGCTCCCTTTCTCTGTTCTCTCTCTAGCTCGCTCTCTTTGTTTCATCTAAAGTTAGCATTAGCACTGCTCCACATAGCGCTCTAGAATAGTAGCAGTAGCTGTTATGTTATGCTTATTGGAACCAAATCGCTGCCAGTTTCTTTTCTTATTACAGACACGCCACTTCTGATGTAAATTGTCCAAGCAAGAAGCAACCCTCAAATATTTTTTAGAATGCACCAGGTTGTTTGTATTAAGGATTAAACCCCAAACAAGTGAGTACTTTGACTTGTACATACATCTATGGTGAAAAGGCGTAGATTCAAAATTGATTTCTGGATTTTATAAATCGATAATCACTCAATATTTTAACCCATAATCGTTAATTGAAAGTAAATCTGTGTTGGCCATTTCCTTTCAACTAATGTGGGATGTTAATCCAACTTTCATTTGCTCAAACTTAACTTAATACAACGTCCAAGTCCTTTTAAACATCTTACTTTGAAAGAAACAAGTTGTTTACTTTCTACAGCTTGTATATCCGTCCCTGTTGGCATTACTTTATTGACTTTGATATAGATATCAAATGTCTAAGAGATCACGTTACTATGGCAAAATCAGCTAGGAAACTTTCCGGAACAATGATTGTCCTTGAGTGATATCTAAAGACAAATATCCACACTGTTTGCCAAATCCAACCAAAAGACACAAGTGCATATTTGTTGGTGAAGTGGGTCTTCCCAAGGTCTCCTGCACTGGAAAGAGGTTGGTCATGGGGATGGATTTATCAACCATTAAAGGAGACCAATGATAACAGGCGACAGGTGTCACTGGGACACAGCCCATATGATCCTGTTTGTTGTTTATTTGAAGTTTGTTTCCACACCAATAAAGTAAGTAAAGAGATAAAAGTAATGCCGTTATGGGCCCACAGATTGCTAACTTGGTTTACTCCTCGACGCACCGGGCCGGGGTTCGACTCCGACCTGCGGCCCTTTGCTGTGTGTCATTCCCCCTCTCTCTTGTCAATTATTAACTTACAAATCAGAGAATATAGTTAATTTTGGTCCAGTCCATTTATTTTATTGTAAAATCAAGGGAAGAAACTATCCATTTTTTTTCTTCAACCTGGACCCTATTTCCCTGTTTTTGTGTGTAAGTAACTAATGGGTAAAAACTAAGCGAGAATGCTGCGATCAGCAGCCGCGAACATGGCTGCAATGTTACCCTGTTGGGCAAATGTGCATCGTCTTTTCGTCCACTAAAAGTGCTGTTTTATGTTACTGACACTCAGGTTAATATTCTTAGTGTCTGACAACATTATGAAAAGGATTCCTACAGAGATAGACCTTTTGTAAGAGTAAAGTCTTTTTTCCTTTTTTTTAAACCAGAAACAGCTTTGAGATCGCTATGGCTACCAGACTCCATTTAAAAAAACAAACAAAAACAATATTTGTAGCATGTATAGAGCCAACATATTGTCACATGTAAATAGGTAAACTGCGTTTATTTCAACCAGAACTAGAGTTGTGGTGGTTGGAAAAGTGGACATGTGACCCAAGACTGTTTATTTACATGGAGTCTGGTGGGTTTAGCGATGTTTTAATGTATAAAAAAGGATCTTCCTCTCTAACAGAAAGGTCTACATTTTTAGAAATCCTTTCCATAATGTTCGAATATTAATAATTAATCTGAACCTGGCAGTGGCCAAACAAGCACTCTTGTGGACATAAATTAAAGGTGCGCATTAGAGCTGCAAATTATCAATTATTTGATTAGTTGTCAACTTTTAAATTAATCAACAATTATTTTGATAATCGATTAGTCAGTTTGAGTGATTTTTTTTTTAAGACAAAATAAAAAAATTATTTGATTCCAGCTTCCTAAATGTGAGTATTTTCTAGTTTCTTCTCTCCTCTGTGACAGTAAATTGAATATAGACAATATGAATATAGACATTTGAGGACGTCCTCCTTTTTCACCATCTTCTGACATTTTATAGACTAATCGATTAATTGAGAAAATATTCAACAGATTAATCGACTATGAAAATAATCGTTAATTGCAGCCCTAGCCCCATTATTTCCCAATAATGTACATTGTGGTTTGTTTCACTGAATGCTGTCTGCAGCGATCTTGCTTAATACTGGACCAATGTCAACTATTGTTGTTCCTATAATTTATTAGATACTTTAAAATAGGGTCCAAGTTGATAAAATCCAAAGTTAACCTTTAAAGTTTAGTGTAATTTGTGCTTACGCACATTCCATCATAACTTTCAGAGTGTGTTTTCTATCCTACCCATCTCTTCTGTCTGTGGTAACTTGGTCTACTCAAATCTAGTTCACTTTGTGGAAGTAGGTCACATTGAAATGGGTGTCATTGTCCAGTTTATTGAGATGCAGTTAGTTCTCATCTGTTCTATTGTAATCTATTTTTCTGGATTTACAGTTTACAGTTACAGTTTGTTGTCATTCGTTGGACTGTGCATTCAGTACTTTTTGAAGTTTGCATCTCCACAGACAAACTGTCCCCAGTGTCTCAGACTCCATCCATCCAGACAGCTCTAATGGGAAAAATAGACATTTCCTTTTGCTCCTTTTTGTCTTTCTTTCTTTATTTATTAATTTTTAGTTCAAGTGCCATCGATGTGACAGGCAGAGAGACGTCTGGGGGGCAGATGATGTCATTTATTGATAAGCTGACAGCCTATCCGCAAACAGAAGGACCATGTCACCGTTCTCTCCCCCCCCCAACTTAACCACCCATTTACCGTCACTGCTCACAGCCTTATCAAACAAATGGAGATGTAAAAAAGAAATAACCAACAAAGAGTACAGATCTGATTTTCTTCGATTGGAAACAGAGTGTTTTCGGTGCACTGAGTCATTGTGCACGGCCCACTTCCTTTTGATGTGCGGAGCAGAAATGATACAAATTGCATTCTGTCCCTGTGAAATACAATAAGCGGTCGGCGTGATGGAGAACATTTATTAGCGTGGAGCTTTAAGCGAAAGGCGCCCATCCTTATCTGAAGGGAGTCATCAGCTTCCTTTTTGATAAAAACCAAAAATGGGAGAGGCAGCGGCGGCGATCCCTCTGCGTCTCTGACTCAAAGTGGTCTGATTTACGCTCGTGCTGATTCCATCAAGATGTGGTTGAACTCAGGAAATACGATTGAGGAAATATAATGTTATATATAATTTTACTTGTAATATACAGACCGGCATTTCCTGTTGAACATAACAGACATAATTACTCATTTTATTCAGTTTGTCTGAACTTGTTTGTACTTAGTTAGTAAGAGTTGGACCAGAAGTACGTCTTTTTTTTTTGAAAACATTGTACATACTGTAGTAACACACTGTAGTACACAGAATAATGTCCAGTGTTGGGCAAGTTACTTTTAAAAAGTAATTAGTTACAGTTACTAGTTACTTCTTCCAGAAAGTAACTAAGTTAGATACTCAGTTACAAATTATAAAAGTAACTATTTACTTCATAAAGTAACTAATGCGTTACTTTCAAGTACATTTTTAAATGCTCAAATGTGACCCCTCCCCCCTCTGTAATGGAAGTTAATATGCATGTGCATGTTCAATTATTTATGGTAGATCTGAATATTATAATGAAATGGACACTTAATACAATACATTACCAGAAACAATGTACACACATCTAAACTATTTTAATGTTGCTGTGGTACAAAGTGAGACTAGCCTCCAATCAGACGACATGTATTTGTACATATATATATATATATATATATATATATATATATATATATGTATATGTAGTTTTACGTCTAGTGGATTGATACAAATAGCACAATAGATGTTTTGGAACTTTTGATATTTATTGCCGCTCAACAGGCCACAACTGGGCAAAATAACATTTCTGTTAAGCACTGAAGCAAAAATAAATAAATATATTCACTTTGTAGTGCAAATAACATAAGTGGCCTGACGTTTATACTTGTTCACTGGTGTGTGCGTCGAGCCAACGTGTGTGTGTGTGTGTTAGAGCGAGGGAGAAGTGAGAGAGTGGCGGCGATTAGCTTCGGAGCAAGTAGCCACACAAGAGTCATAGTGAGACAACCCAGTTGTAATGCCAGCGGTAACGCCGTTATTCCCATCACTGATGTCAGACTACATTTCTGTAGCACATATTCTCTAGAGGAATAAACATAATAATGCACTTGCTTATTGGCTTTTATTAGCCACTGGGAACATTAACTAATTGATTTGGTTTTATATTGTAAAGTAACAGCAAACTAACTGCTGCTTCTGTCAAATTTTTTTCATTTTATAAAGGGCACGAGCAACAGTTGTGGTCATCAGCCCTACTTTTCCACGTGTCGCTAGGCGCTTGAATGTTTCCAATTTGCTAATCACAGACACATTTGAAGATCCAATCAATTATTTCACCTACTAATTTCTCTGTGTGTGTTTGAGACCATTACATACAAACTAATCCAAGAGGCGTTGAGCGAACACTCCTCGCTGACCCGGAACGGCTTTTCTCCCTTGCCTCGGTCCGTGAATGGTGGTTGCAGCAGGCGAGTTTTTGCTTAGACTTTTGACCCCATGACTGTAATTTGATCTGGAATATGTCTGGATGCCAGCTGTTGTTTAAGGATCACAGCTTTCAGTTAACCACTGTGACCTTTGGGCTTTGATGGCTAGAATTCAGTTTGTTAATGACGGTTTAGTGTTGATATGGGTGAGATGAATAGGAATGTTTGACTCCCAAGAAAGATTATCTGTGGAGTGTACATTTAAAAAAAGAATATCCAATATTCAAGATAAATATGTACAGATAATATGGATCTCTGAACTGCATTCAGACCAGCATGGTGCCAACATGACGCTGTCCACTGAAACGTAAAGAAAAACAAAGAAAAGAAAATGAAGAGATTCAAAACCATGAGCATCTTGTGCAGGTTTTAGCCTGTTGTTCAAGAATTATACAGGATCTGAAACTTAGGCATCACAGAACAATAATTTCACCTTGCTTTCATCCCATAATGCAAAACATGGGTCAGTTTAGACGTGAATCGCACACACGCTGAGCCTCTTTCAGTTACATGTGCGTGACACTTACACCACCATATGATTCCCACCCAGGCCACACTTGCTGAAGATGCAAATTTTTGTTTTGCTTTGTATGTCTGAAAACAGCTACATGTCATAAACAAGACCAGATAGTCACTTAAAGAAATCTGGTCTTTTAGTCAACAGCAGCACCCGAAACAGACTCTCTATCTGTTGTGTGAAAAATGACCTCATCCACTCAGAGAAGATGTTGGGATAGATGGATAGATGGACAGATAGGCAGAGAAGCGAGTTTGCTTGACCCGAGGTAAATATAATGTGACAGGCCAGGGTTTCCCCTCGAGATTGTGTAATTGTATTTCCACATTGTCACGTCAAAGTTGTGCAGATCCCCCCCGAAGCGCCTGCAGACAGATGTGCAGTGCTGCATATATTTAAAGGTGACAAACATCACTCTTGCATCATTTTACAGTATTTTTCTGGCTCGACCCCACACCCCCTATTTCCCCATCTACATCCCATAGCAACCCTCCCTGCTCTTCATGGTTCAGTGGTGTTCACCTTTCAGCTCGGTACTAACTGCTCAACCCAGAACCTGGACAATGACCGTGTGCTCTGCAGGCCGCTCTTTTATTCTTTATGAGACACTCTTGCTTGAAACTGATGCAAAGTGAAGTTTAGTGTGGATCATAGACATGGGCCCATACAAGATGCTGACGGTATGATAACTTTCAGCAAAAATATCACATTATTTTGAAATGTCGGGATAAAAAAAAAAACTTTTTTCCATTTAACACAATGCACAACAGTAAACTGCACTTTTTGTAGTTGAAGGCTCAAAATTATACCTCATATGTTGTAGGCATGTCAAATCGTGGTATACCTTGAAACAAGTAACCTGCCCATGCCTAGTGGGTCATGTACTGTAGCCGAGACCGTGCACGCAGCCTGGAGACCAGTAGTACAGCAGTGCAGCATCAGCGTTCTTAGAAATTGTGATTTATGCCCTTTTAGTTTAATCATTTCAGATGCCATTGAGATGCCAAATCTCATTCGTGAAGAAGATATACGAGGCATTAATGAACACTTAAGATGCGTCCCCACCAAAACAGTTCAGAGCATTGACTCTCAGAAAAGTTGCCTTCATTTTTCTTTTGTCCATCAGATCAAGGTAGAATGTGTGATTCATTATCACTTTTAAGCATCTGTATTAGAAATTAGTTTGAGTCTTCAATGTGAGACGGCTGTGTGTGTGCATGTTGGAAGCTATTGACCTGAGGCTAGCATTAATACAACGGCAGATGACGGCCCTTTTACCCCGGCCTCAGTCACACATTCAACTTATTTAATTTTTTCCTCATTTTGGAAGTTGTCTGAAGGGAATCCATTTTGACAGAAACCTCTGTAATTAAGTGCATTGGTTTGACCTCTCGCTAAGCTAATGGCTTTATTTTGACAGTGTTAATTGTCATAATTGTCAGAATTGTACCTCTGACACTCGGCTCGGAGACGTGTCGGCGAGGAATTGTTGCACATTGATGAAATCGTTGTCATACATACTTCATCTCAACGAGCTAATGCGGCCCGCGCCTTGGCTCTCCCCGTCGAGCCTTATGGGACGCTGCAGCGTCGGCTTTCTAATTGCCTCTAATGAAACGCCAGCGAGGGAGGTGATCTATTCCTATTTAGATCTCCGTCTTTAAAGGGAGACGGAGAGACAGATGGGAATGAATAGACGGGAGAGAAACAAGATGGAGGGAGTGAAACAGAGAGTGGTGAGTACACCCTGATGTTGACACAGGGGAGGAAAGGACCAGAGAGTCGAGTAAAAGAAATGGAGGAAGAATGAGAGGTATCAGGGGGAAACGAGGCCTTTTAAGATACATCTACATAACGATGGCATGCTAATTAAGGCTTAACCCCCCCCACCCTCCATCAAATACGGATGTGGTATCACAGTGAAGTGCTGCAGGGCTGGTTGTGCATGTTTGGTGTTGGGAGTGGGTTACTATTGTAGTAGAGATGTTGGGACAGCAGATGGTGCTGTGTGTGGCCCTTCAAATCCACAACATTGTACACCACAGTACAGACCAAGTCTTAGCTTCATGAGGTCTGTTTCCAAAATGTTTATCCTCCTCTTGCAAAATGCTTCTTGAAAAATGAAAACACTGAAAGTATCAATAAAGTGGACATGTAACAGAAATATGTATTGATTTATTTTGTATTTTAGGATTAGGGCCGCAACATCAAGAGAGTCTGTGCATTATTTTCTGGATGAATGGATTAGTTGCTGGTGAAGAAAGTGGATCAGTGTTTCCCAAAATTTGAAACTCTTAAAAATCTTATCTTTTGCGTGAAAATGTTACCATTTTCACCGTGAAACATGGTTAACGGTGTTTGATGCGATCGGAGTTTAAAGTTAATTCATTGGAAGTGAAAAGTGAGTGAATGTTTCAGACTGCATGTCTGAGTTATGAGAAGTTCAAATGGACACATAGACGTCATTTTAGAGGCCTGAACAGATGACAAACATATTTCAGAAGAGAAAAAAAAAAGATAAGTCTGAATAATAAAGTTAATTTCTTACACAGAATTCGTTTATTATTTATAGCTCTGTCTCGATGCAACTCGGAGATGTTAAAATGGCGCTTGCAATTGCCACAGAAGTGGATACTCAAAAACCCAAGAACCCAGAGGAAGAGTCATCTCTGACTTTACGCCAATAATCCGAGTGCAATTATTGCAGCAGCCGCAACAACAACAACAGCAGCAGCAGGGTCACAGAAACAGATAATATGCACTGGAAGTTCAAAGGCAAACGATTTAGATGAAATTGTGTGCGTGTGTGCTGGTAAACAGCAACCAGATTATCCGGAGGAGGGAAATGGAAGGAGAGGGCGGAAACGAGACGTAGATGGAGAGCGGTTCCTCGGAGAGATTCCTCTCTCCTCCGCTCAGGTCCAGATAAGAGAATTATGGCGCGACAAGGAGAGTTGACAGAGCTTCGCTAAGTCTGTTTATTAGCAAAGCGCACTTCATTAGAAACCCCGAGATCAGGTCGATAAGCAACCCCTCCCCCTCTTCCTTCTGTTTGTGAGTAAATAGGTTTTTTTTTGGTAACCTCTCTCAAACCTGGATGGGATTCATAATCTCTACTTTACATGGCGACAAAGTGTCAAGAGCAGCAGGAGAAAAGGCTAAAGGGAACACACACAAGCACACAAAATCCACAACCAAGGGGCTTTTATTTTTTTTATTTTTATTTGAAAGATTGATAAATATGGTGGAATCTCAATTAGGGCGTCGGGCACGAACGCAGATATTAAAAATTTTGGTCAAGAATCTAATTAGCTGGAGGTAATTAAACAGTCTCACACAGGGTCATTAATCTTTCCCGTGGACCTTTGATGTTTTGCATACTGTCTTGCAAGTCATTAATAAAATTCATAACGCCTTTTCTTTGTGGTGTTTTATCATGGCCGTTACTCCCCCCCTTTTCATTTTTTTCTCCTTAACCCCCCCTTCCCTGCATCCTCCCTCCCTCCCTCTTCCACTCTTCCCTGTAAGAGAGCCCAGTGCAAGTGTCAACACATCACAAGGGCCTCTCCTCTTGAGTTAATTTACTTTTTGTGCATATTAGATTTTTAAAGTTGCACGCACGGCGACCCCTCCCAGCCCAGCATGCTTCAATCCCCCCCTCCACCAACACCACCAACACTTTTTCTTTCCCTCTTTTTGATTTTTTTTGAGAGCACAATTACAGCGGCAGATCAAATTAAATTCTTCTGCAAGCACAGCTCATTTGGAGTGTAAAACATCGGCAGTGTGCAGCCGAGTGTGCGGCGTGTCAGCGCCTCGCAAGACGGGAAGAGAAGAAAACAGAATTGTGTGGCCATTGTGTCCCCCGTAATTAAATCCCCACAATCAGTCCATCTTAAATCAGTCACGCCGTAAATATGAAAAGGGGGCCGGGATGAGCTTGAGTACTTACTTGGCCGTCAACACAGCGGGGTAATATATGTTATGTAAATGTGTCGGAGATTATAACGCCGCCCGACTGACACGGCAACATTGCCGACGTAAATAAGATGCTTTAAAAATAAAAAAATAAATACAAATGTGTGTGTACGTGCTGTGTGTCTGAATAGGAACAAACATGTATGTGCATTTGTATGTGCACGTATAGATGAACTGTTTGTACAGTGTGAATATTTGAATAAGTGTGTGTGTGTGTGTGTGTGTGTGTGTGGGGTTGATGGTGTGAAGTCAGCCATGTGTGTACTTTGTGCATGGATGGTGTGTGTGTGTGTGTGTGGAGAGATACCCATGTATGTACACTGTGTGGAGCTATGTCTGAGTGCACATACATGAGCAAATACACAGTATGTTGGATGTGTGTGTGCTTCTTTTAGCTTTTTGTGTGTGTGTGTGTGTGTGTGTGTATATACAGGCAGGTTGAGTGTGAGTGAAATGCATTACTTAGCCCACTGACTAAAACAAATCCAGTATCATTTTTTTCCTTCCATTATTTTTGCTGAGATGGAATATGTGTTTATTAGGGAAGGTACATTAAAGGTATATTACCACTATACTATACTATAACCTATGTTGTAGAAATCCCAATAATTTCCATGTGATGACAGTAAACAACCCCTCCTCTTTGGGCATTGATGATAAACATCTATTAGTCTCATATATACGTTACGAGCAGTCTTCTAAAAGTAAAACCAGTTTTGTTTCTTCTTTAATTTTCTTCCAACATATATGTTATTACCATGAATTCTAGTACACAAACAATGGTCTAAAATAATGGTGGCCCTCACGCCATGTCATACCTACCAATCTACTCGCCCTCCCTCCCCCCTAGAAATATACTGTCCTTATTCATTAATTGCAACCAGTTTAAATGGGGGGTTAAGCCACTAGAAATAAATCTCGACAATTTCCGCCAATGTTTCACATTAAAAGCCTGCCAGCAAATAAAGAGACAATGCTCTCTGAGCTGCTGGAGCCTTTAATGTGAAACATCTGGGACAGGAATTGTTGAATTTCATTGACTGTGGCATGGGATGACTCGAGTGTTGTATGCTAATGAAATGGGAATTTTTACAGCCTGTCTCTAACATATACTCAGTATCCAGTGTATTGCATACACCTACAGTAATTAAAAATACTGCAGTATGAAACAACAGGCGTGCAATAAATTGACTAAAGGTTATAATGTTGAAACCGTTTTAAAGATTTAATTTCATGGTTTGTGGGGCTGAAGGATTTGATGATGACAATATACGGAGAGGTGTTATTACGGGTTTGAATTATTTCAAAAACCCAACACTAGTTTGTTTGAAGTTGGGATCTTTATGGTGATCTCCTGTTCACATGTTCCAAACTAATAGTAGATGTTTAGGCTTTGACAAGATTTGGCCCCAATTAAGCCTCTGAGCTCAAATTTAGCAGATGGAGGGAGGCAAAACTTCCATATTATACTTTGGCTCAGAGGTCCCTCCCTCACTGCCCCAGTCAAGAGAAATTTGGATGAGATGGCAAACTGTGCGCCTAATTAGCTGAGGATCTCTGCGAAAATATCTCTGTGTCCGTCCGTCATATCTAAACGCACGAGAGAATCCACACACTATTTATCATGTGTTAAGTCACAGAGAACAAACTTAAAATCAGTTGGGTTTTTTTTTACTTAAAAGTTAAGTTGTTCCCATTTGACATTTGGGGACACAGCAACATTTGGCGCAAGTATTTATTTATTTATTACAGGGGCAGTGCATATTAATATACATTTCTGTCAATATGCCAGAGTTAGCCAGAAGGCTGTTTTTCATCTGCAGTCTCTAGACAGATGGTTAAAGTAACCCTAAAAGAAAGTAAAATTACATATTTACATAACAATATAACAATTACAATACATTTGATAATAAGTACTAATAAGCTAAAATGTACAATAGAAACATAGCTGACTTCTTTGCTTTGAAGGAAAAAATAAGTAATGCCACTTTCTGTTTCGTACTGGATATTTTTAGTGCAGATGGGGGGGGTCACACACACACACACACACACACACACACACACACACAGTGGGCATGTATTGCAGTGTTGGATGCAATGCATCACATCAATGGTGCCCTGATCTAATTGGATAAAAAACCTTTTTTACTGTCACAGGGAAGTTCCATATCCTGTAATTATAGTAATAGTCAGTCTGACGGTTTGTGACATCATTTAACAACTTTGTCTAATGACAGGATCAGACTACGCAAATTGAGCCAAAATTGCTCCATAGTCGTACCCGATTATGAGGGTCAGGGCCAACAAACGTGCGTCTTCACCTCGTGTGATATAATCAGCTATCTAGCATCTGGGATGCGTGGTGGACATTCTAGCATGTCGGAATGTTGTTGTTTTTTTTGCCTTGTGTGACATGTTCTACACCGCGTTCCTCAATGTTGACCAATAGGACAAGAGAGTGCTCTGTGCCTCTCTGGCGCACGTGTGAACATGGCGAAAAGAAGGAGAGACGCTTCTGCCGCTGTCCAGTGGAGCGACGAGATACACTGTGCCCATGTAGGCTTTTTGTCACGGTAGGAATTGCCCGCTTCCCAGTGTTGCACGCTAGTGGCTCCACCTGATTATGTGCATGTAAACATAGTCAGTGCAGGTTAAATGCTTGAGCCGTCTGTTTTCAGGAAACTAGTTAAGCACCGATAAAAAGAGACTTTCTTATGATCTGTAATCTTCCCAGTGCTTAAGGCCTGAAAGCACATTCCTACACTCAGTGTAGTTATGCTGACAGACACATTGCATGCGCAGTCAGTCACTTGCACAGAATGCCTCAGCCAGTGAAACACTAAGAGTATACAGCAATGCCAGGCATGCCAGCTCCTCCTCCTCCCAGTTCTCTCTTGCAGAGGTCATACGACGAGCAGCTGGGCATGGGAGAAGCGCTCCACTCTGCAAGCATTATATCATTTCCTGTTCTGTTTCCTGTCGACCTCCGCTGCCAAAGGAGAGGGAAAAAAAATCCCCTTAATGGTCAATTTCCACAGGGCAGAGAGGGTAAACCAAGAGGGAGCGTTTAAAACTTCTTTATACGGAGGAAACAAAACATGTCGGTGATGGGAAAAGGGGGCAATGGGAGTGAGCGTGCATTCAGTAAAAAAAAAAAAAACAGGTACATGTGAGCAGTTTCAGTGTAGCGAAATAATCCGAAAAAAGAGTTGCCTTGTACCTTTTTCAACCAGCTGGTATTTATGTTAACCCTCCCGAGGCCCTTTACTGTGCCGTCTTCCCTCCTTATGGAGACAGGGAAATGAAGTGGTGTACTGCTAAATATAAACTGGCAAACATTAAACAGGGGCGGTGGCGGCAGTCCTCAAAGGCACATTTCAAATGGTATCGGGGGGGGCGTTGAAGGAGATATTTGCTTACCTGATAAAACAGCGATTGTCTCCCCCCTAGAGCGCAGGCAGATACAATTTATTTTGAGTGGGCGCACAATGGCGGAGGTGCTTATGTTAATCCTGAGACTTCTTTAAAAAAAATAAAAATAAAAGCGGCAAATAAGATAAGCCCCTGCCTGCCTCAAGGTAAAGAGCAAAGGGTGGGGGGTGGGGGGGGGGGGGCCGCCATATGAACGATTCCTCCTTCAGCCAATTCATCCTTCCACTGAATCCCCGTCCAAGTTTGTGTCAGCATTTATTTGCATAATTCACACCTACTCCCTGCACCCCCCCCCAACAAAACATTATCCTCCCCTTGCAGAAACAGGGAACATGCTCACATATTGGACCTGCAATTTTAAAGAGTTGAATTGTCTTGACTTTTCCATGTGCGCAGCGCAAATCAATGAACAAGAGACAGCCTTTTCCTGTTTCTTGTCTGTTCACTAAAATAAACAGTTTCTAAACTGACATCATAACGTGGACAGCAGGGCTTTTGATTGTCAGAACATCGGCACAGGACTGGTTTTATAGGGCCACGTCCGTCATTTTGACTATTCTAATTTAGCTAACTTTAGCTATCAACATAAGTGTGTGGTTAGGAAAGACTATCGGTGCATCTCATGGCCCTTCAATGGCCTCCTCGAGTCGTCCACTTGCCCACCTTCCCTCCCTTTCCTCCAAATAATGCGAAGAAAGAGACAGAGCAAATGTGTTGTAGAGGGATGAGAAGCAACACATGAATTTGTCAGATGTATGGGCGAGGAAACCGCCCGTAGCTCCTCGATGATCCCTCCTCAATGCTGTTCCTCGATCCTGTTCTGTCCCTCCGGCCTTCACCGAGGAGGGACAGAACAACTTCCGGGTTCAGCTGAGCATTTGAGGAGCTCTCAAATAAGGGTTATGAGAGGCAGCCAAATATAGCCACTATTCTTTATAAATTGACCTGTGATTATGGATATGATACCGAAGTCAGCTAATCTCATTCAGTTATTTGGCAGGGAAACAGTAGTGCACAGAATCCCCATGGTTACCACGCATTGATCGCCCCGCAGATCCACGCTCCCCATGTGAAAAGCCCTTTACCTTCACTTCCTGGCTTCCTGTCCATTTCAGAACAGATTTTAAGACTTTGCTTGTTTTAAAATGGGTTTGGCCCCTTTTATTTATCGATGCTTTTACATCGTCCATACTCCTGTCAGAGCACTGAGGTCGTCCAATCAGATGCTCCTCCAAGGATCCAGGTCAAAACAAATAAAAGGTGACCGAGCCTTTTCAGTGGATGCTCCAAATCTCTGGAATAGTTCACCTCTTAACATAAGAATTTCTCAGACAGCTGAAACTCAAAAGTCAAAAGAAGCAGTTTTTTATTAACCAATGTGAACTGTTGATTTGATTGTTTGGCCTTCCTGTCTCTCATAACTACTCACACACACGTCCAAACATCCTCATTTTATCTACAGTATATTCTTGAAATTGAATTAATGCTACCTTATGCTTGTTTTTTAAATTTTTTATTCCGTGCTTGCTTGTGTTCATTGTGTAGTTTTTAGGACTCTTGTAATTGCTCATTATAAATTTTCTTCTTCTTTTCCTCAGGTGAGACTCCTATCAGCCCCTAGGGGTTCTCTTAATCTCACCTGCACCATCTTTTTATTATTATTGTTGTTTCCTTTGCCTTGATTTTAGTGTGCAAATAAATACATTCACTTAAAAAAATAATTCATAAATAAATTCATGTCTTTCATTAAGATGCACTCCACCGGTGATGTTTCTAAATGTGTCTACGACTTGAAAGCCTTTGGCATGCGTGTAATATTCTCCTCACCTTGTTTGTGAGCCCTTTGAAAAGGTTATGTAACAGTTGGGTGCGGGGGGGTCCATTTGTTTTGTGCTTTGAGACTCCTGACGCTCGTGTTTTGTTTCCTCCCGTCTGCTGTCATGTCTCAGGAAACCCAGGAGAGCTGCTCCCCGGGGACCGACGGTAACCAGCAGCCGAAGCGGCCCGCCAGGTATTTCACCACACAAAGACTGTTTGTTTAGTTTCACATGGACTATTTTTGTCTATCTTTGTTTCTTTCATTTTTTTCCCTCCTGTTTTAATCAGTCCCCCCCTCTCAGTATTCCTGTTTGTTTGCTCTTGTCATAATGACTTTTTTTAAATTCTTTATTTTCCACTTTTTCTCTTTTTTTCTGCCCTTCTCTATTCCTTTTTATTTTAATACGAAGGGTCGGGGATGGGGGGGAGATTTTATTATTTTGTTTTTAGCTCTGCCAACAGTCTTGTAACCGGTATAATTAAACGTGCTTGTTAACAATGGCAGCTAATGAGCAATACAACAGTATTAACAATAGCGGCTGATTAGACAAAGACAGGCTGATAAAGCTTAGCGAGAGAGCTGACAGTACCTGAAGACACCTGTTCTCTGACGGCGTTTATCACACACACACATATAGGAAATTACTCGGAAATCAATTGTTAGAATTACAGCAAAGTCATCACATCCTTTTGTCTCTTGGAAGTAACAGTCGAGACAAGGTGCTTTTTCCTGTACTTAGTTAATTGTGAATTTATATAAACGATTCATTTGTTTACTGTGTTTTCACAAGCAGTCGTAACACAGTCTCAACTAAAGATAGTACGATACCATTTTTTGCTTCCGATACCTGAACTTACGTATCAGCCGATACTGAGTACTCATCTGATACCAGTGTGTCATATATTTTATTATGTTTAACAGCTGTGTTCTACTCTCCCTGTATGGATGGGATATGATTTCTATCTTTGTTGTAAGGTCTGGCTCAGGTTAAACTCTTTGGGAAACATGAATGCCACAGAACTCCGTTGTATTATCCAGATTGACAGTGACTCATGACGGAAAAAGATCATAAATAAAATACTTTGAAGTAGATTTTCTTCAGGGCTAAATTACGATCGATGCATTAACTCCAGTACTTTCTGATACTTTCGGTGTTTCTGATACTGGTATCAGTATTTGAACATCTTTTATCTCAACTAGGGCTGCACAATATATAGTTTTTTTTTTAATCATCATGTCAATATCAACTGGTACAACATACATATCGCGAGAGGCTGCGGCATGTCACGTAAGACACTCAGATTCTTTTGTGTTAATAGAAAGAAAATATCAGCAGACGAGTGTCCTTTAAAACGTAACTGTCATGCCTTTTATATTTTATATGTTCAAATTGTTCAATAAAAGAAAGTTGGAAATCATTTCCTTTCATTTGATTTAAACTCAACGAGCAGTTTGTTGTATTTTAGCAGAATACTGAAAGCAGCGGAACTGAGTACACTTTAATATCTGGTTATGGCAAGTAATATGGGTATCGCCTGCTGCATGCAGCGATGCAGGAAAACAAGCATTTTCTGTGCAGACTCTGAACATGAATAACATTTGTGACACAAATCTAGATGTGAAATGCATGTCAAAAATCAATCCATTGTTCTCCGCGTGTCACATACATTCTGGAGTTAGCTCACTCAAACTTACCACTTCTCATTTAAAAAAACAAGTCTTTCTTCATCCATCTCTTTTCTCCTTCACTTTTCATATTGCTTCAGCATTTCCACCTGGGAGCTGCCCAGTACAACCGCAGCCCTCTGCGGCTGGCCACTGGGAGCTGAACTGAATTTGGGAGCGTTCAAGCATTCACCAAAAAGGCCTGCGATGTATTGATCTAATTGACATGGACAACACATTGCCCTGGAAGAAGGACATGCATGTCTGTAAAGACAAACAGCAGTACCTACATGAGCAGCGGGGGGGGAATAAAAAAATAACACTGGCTAGGAGGAATTGGCTTTACAGTATATGATTTGGCAGCATTTATGTGTGTGATTATTATTGAAATGATATGTAAACCCACAGCTGTAGGCCTAATATTTGTTTTTGTTTTTTTTAACTGGGAATAAGATTCTTTGACATTGGTTCAGTATCAAGCGAGTCGGCAGTCAGAGAAACGAGCTACAATGTAGGGAGCCTGAGTGGCTCGTCCTGGTTGAGCATGCGTACCATGTACGGGGGCTCAGTCCTAGCTGCTGCGGGTTCGATTCCGACCTGTGGCCCTTTGCTGCATGTAGTTCCACCTATCTCTCCCCTTAACTTCTGTCTTAAGCTGTCCTATGAATAAAGGCTTAAAATGCCAAAAAACATGCTACAATGTACATAATTGAGCAATTGCGCACCTTCAAATTACGTCCAAAAAGTGCTTGTTTTGCCATTGACAGGCTCAGATTAATATTCTGACAAAATTATAGAAAGGATAACTAAGAAGTCGACCTTTCTGTTAAACTGTAAGATTTTTTTTTTTAAACATTAAATTATCTGCGAAACTGCCATCTCTAAAACCACCAGACTAAATTTCAATAAATGATCAATGATGATGATAGACCACATGTTGGTTAGATGGACTTAGTGGCCATACTCCCCACAAAGTCAATGTAGTCCTTTTAATATTGCTTAAGTACAGCATGCAGACAAACTGTAGTTTAACTGTGGTTTGAGAATATTATTGTGGATTTGAACCCAGGAGCTGTTGTGTGGCAAAGTGAGAAAACCACTTAGATTCCTTTATGTACAAGTTTCTTCAGTGTGTATGTTACACTTACAAAGAAATACCACAAAGGTTATTTACACCAATGCCCCCCCCCCCCGATTTGGAGAGTAGAGACCTTTTGAGTCATACAATAGTGCATTTACACGGAGGAATAGCAACCTGACACACCGTAAAGTACTTCTGAAAAGCCCTCAAAACACGCCGAGAGTCGGCGGGAAATGAAGGAGGCTACAGATAAGAGTCGACTTGTAAAACATAATTATATTTCCGTCGGCAGGGTGCGAAGCCATTGAAAGGAATGCATTTAACCTGTGATTCATGCATGGCAAGAAGTTGTCGAGGGGAAAAAAAGAACACCAGTTAAATTGTGGAGGTAAGAAGCCTTGAATACAGTGTAGCTAAGGTCATACCATCTTATGAAAATAATTTGATTCGGTGCTAGTCTTCTCTCCTGCAGGCATTTTCTACAGGGAAAAGGATTATATCTCACCACTTTTTTTGTGCTCCCTAGAGGATGGGGAAAGGTCTAGGGGTATTAAAATCCTGTGAGCAGGTTCGGGCCTGAGTAACTCCAGAAAGTTAAAAGGAAAACGTTGAACTGTGGACTTTGTTTTGTGCCGCCACTCTTAAAACCCTTTTCTGCTTATCTTTCCTTTTTTCAACTATACATTACACTGGATTGAAACTGGATTCCTTTATTCATAATTGCTCTCCCAAGTAGACCAGTTTCCTGTTGGTTTTTGTTTAAATTAATCCACAAAGTGTTCATTTGACTTGTACGGAAAGGACAGATAAGTTTCTTTATTTTTCCATGAGCTAAAAAATTGTGAAAAGTAAAAAAAGCAGCATGTTTCATCAGATAAAAGGTTTGTCATGCAGATTATGAATTTAATCTTCCACTCACTGTACGTATTGCTCACCTCCTCCGTTTCCGTGTATTTTAGTGCAACGATAAACAGTGTTGTTTGGCTTGCAGTAAAGGGAGAGTTTTCCCATGCACCGACTGATATACTGCTGCTGAGTGGGAAATCACATCCGGGTTCTTTTAGAGCTGGCAGGCTATCAAAGCAGAAGGACATTAATACACATTCCTGACTCTTCCTTTTCCTCTCCAGCGCTATATACACTGCATCTGTCACTCACTAACATTGTCCTAAAGCCTTTTGTTTTTATATGAAGGTTAAAGCATCTAGTGCATGGCTTGTTGGCCTTGCCTGTAAAACAAAAGTAGTCTTTGCATATAAAATTCTTTACTATGTGTTGGTTAACCTTTCCAGGAGGGATACAAGGATGTAAATCCACATCTGCTGTTCTGGATTGGTCCAGTAGGGCTGGTCAATATATCAATATCAATATCATTGATATCCTGATATGAGATATCATCTTAGATTTTGGATATCAAAATATTGGGAGACGGCATAAGTGTTTCTGGTTTTACAGGCTGCATTACAGTAAAGTGATGTCATTTTCAGTTTCAACTGTTTTAGTTCTGTTATTTGCCATTTACCCACTTCGTCATTAGAGCCACATTACTGATGATTATTTATCCAAAATCGAATTGAGACAATATGTAGTTAAAGCAACAAACGTCAAGCCTACAATATCGTCGCAATATCGACATAGATGTCCAGAATATTGTGATATCTGATTTGTTTGCCCAGCCCTGTGGTCCAGTGAATGTGGTGAAGCCTGAGCCGTCTCTCCTCCACCTCCTTGCACTGCTTAAACAAAGTAGGTGAGTGGGTATCAAGGCAGCCCCCACCTAGTGACTCCATCCCTCAAAAACAAACACACACACAAACTATAGGAACAATCGCAACGTAGTTTTATCTTTAGATTCCACCGCTATGCTGTATGTGTTTCAGAGAGAGATGATAGTTCATCTATGATGCCTTTTAGATCTTCTGGACTCGCAATGAAGACGGAGACTTTGTCCTTTGCCTGCCTGTTTGTTGTAAATCTGGCTACACGATTTGGATTATTAGTTTCTTTGCAATTCGTAATTCTTCAGGTAATGCTGGTGGTCCCTTAACATACTTTATGACACAGATAGCCTTTTTATCGTATTGCTTTTGATGCTCGTTACATGTTCACTTTGGACTAAGGCCACATTTACATTACTACATTTTAGTTTAAGAAAACAAATATCTTTGCTACTTTTACACCTCGCATTAACACTGCTCTCCACCAGGCTCCTGGCTCACCACCAGGATTATTTGGAAACCCTTTGAAACACCCTGTTTTGGTTTAAACTATAGTTTAGATTCAACAGATACATTGTATTTGAGTAGAGAAAGATAGGAAATGCATGTAGAAAGGAGACTTGGTTAATGGTTATTTTCCAGGTAATGCATCACAGCTGGACTTGAGTTTGAGTCGCCCCCTCTCCAACAAATGTCTGAGCCCTTTCAATCAGGCAGATTCTCAGCACTTGAACTGATACTCCATCTGGATCGCCTCCACTAAGCAGGTTGGCATCATTTGAATCAGGGGAGCTGCTACCGTCTGCCAATCTTCATACGTAAGGAGGACTCGTTATTCAAATGTATTCTGGACTTGTTTATTACCTAAATTACATGTGCATCCCAAGTAACGCACAATTCTCTAACTGTGAGGGAAATATCATGTCAAGAAGTGAATATTCATGGACCCTTTTCGCAGTACTTTTAGGTCTGTCAGTCTATCCTGAAGAGATATTATTGGCACTGTCTGGTACAATGTCTGTGAGCTAGATGTGAAAGATCAGAGCAATATCTAGCCTTGCGGGATTTTTCCCGACCCCGTTGGGACTTTAAAATCGAGGTTAACCTCTATAGCTGTCACCTTCATCTGTCCCCCGTCCCCCCCTCCCTTCTCCTCCCCTTCCCAGTGCTCTGAACTCTTCCTGTCAGAGTTTCTGTTTAAACCACAGCATGCCACCCCAAGTTGGCCAAAGTGCACTCACAGTCGGATAAAAGTTGTCTATTCTTTTGGCTTGGCGGCATGCAAAAGGTGATAACATTGCTTTGTGAGTCCTCCGGCGCTTTTTTGCTCTGCGGTCTGGGCAGCGCAGACCCGCCCCTACGCACCCAGCCTTCCCGTCTAGAGGCCGAGGAGGCATCCTAAGCCTGAGCGCTCTGCATTTCCTTTTCTCCAAATAGTAATTAAAAAGGAATAATCATTTCTCAGCGGTCGCAGTCCAAACAAACAGACTGACAGCTCTCTTCTTTTTTTTTCTTCTTTCTCCACTCGGCTAAGGCCCACAGTTGATATCTCCCCGGTGGCTTTTCTTTTTTTTCCAGTGGCTTTTTGAAGCTGCCACTTCTTGGTGTTATTATCTTTGTCTCCAGCCCTGGCCCCTTCGTGCCGGTGCTGGCACCGTTGGCACTGGCCTTGCCCAATGCCATCCCTCTGTTCGACGCTCAACTTTTTTCTCGCCACATGAAAGTGGCGGCCCCGCTGAGAGACCCCACCACGTGGCCTGGACTGTACCTTTTCGCTCCCAAACTTTCCTGACCTAATTAGCGGCAAATGAAATCAGACAGGATTCATTCATTATTCATTTTCCCGGGTTGATGGTTGTATGGTGTTTAAAATAGACATTGGACAGAGAGAGAGACTGAGCTGAGAGGTTGAAATAGTCTTTCTGGCTTCGACTCTCCCTTCCTGTCTTGTACTTCATTCGAATGCAGTGCACAGTGTTAGCAAAGCAACACTGAAACACAATGCAAGTTAATCAACGCACTTTGCATGCAACTGTGTTCCGTTTTCTTTCTCTCTCTCTCTCTCTCTCTCTCTCTCTCTCTCTCTCTCTCTCTCTCTGTAGCTTTGGATGTGCAGCTTGCCAAAAAGCTCGCTGCGTGTTCTGTGTCATGTCTGTCTTTTCTTCCCGCTGTTGTTAACCTAAAACCTTATTTTTTTTTCATGTTGGTGTCTTTCAACAGCAAGGCCACCTTTCAGCAAAAGGGCTGACTTGAAGTAATCCACAATGTATAGTAGATAATAAATAGTAAGTAGGTAATAAATTCAGGTATGTATCCCAACATTGCTAAACATACATTTTTAGCAGTTTGGTTCCTCGAAAATATGAGTCAAATGCCGAGGATACATCCTGAGATGTGTGGATGGTAAAATGTGGATTGTAAGGCAGGTTTAGAATATGAGATTTTCCTTTCAGATGTAATGAGCTGTGACAGCACATTTCTTTTGTATTTTAATAAATACATTAAAGTGACATTTGATCCAATAAGTCATTGTTATATTGCTGCTATACACATAATTTGGAATAACAAAAACAAACTACCTCCACATGAGCATCTTAAGCTCTCAGCAGAACTTTTTTATTTTTAGTCTATTCCCTCTGTAGTGTTAATTAAATAGTGAACTATATAGGGAAAGACCAAACCAGATTTCAGTTCAGTTCACTATTGCCGTGTTAGGCAACGGTTTCCAACACTCCTTTTGTGAGTTGGGCTTCTGAAATAGTCAATTTGAATAAAATGTTTATGGCTGTGTGGGTCATGGCTTTCCGTCTTAGTTAAGTAACGGGTACCGGGACGTACACTACCGGTCAAAAGTTTGGGGTCACATAGAAATCCCCATTGCACTCCATTGTAGACAGAATGCCAGCTGAGATCAGTTGCATTGTTTTTTTAACCAGGGCAGTAATCAGATTACATTATGTGCTTACATAATAGTAAAATGGTTCTCCAATGTTTTTCTAGTTTTTTATGTTTAAATGATAGATTAGTACACAGAATGTGCCTTTGGAACATTGGATGAATGGTTGCTGATAATGGCCAATGTAGATATTGCATTAAAGATCAGCCCCCCCACCCAAATTAGCAGGTATTCTGTCTATAATGGAGTGGTATGGAAATGTATAAGTGACCCCAAACTTTTGACCGGTAGTGCACCTGTGTAGGATTTAATTTGTGCCAATAGTTGGCACGGACAAATGTTTTATCATGTGAGCCAGTTAGCATGTCGACTTAATATTGTCTGGGTTTAGGTTGCTATTTCTTTGATAGGCAACGGTTTTGAACACAAAGATATAGGGATATAGTTGCTCGTGTACACTCGCTATCACTGTCTCTCCCGCTCTTGGAGAGAACAGAGCAGCGGCCAGGCCTTTGAGTCTCGCTTTGCTTTCTGACTCTGGCGAGCTGCAGGTCCTTGGTCTGCAGATCAGTGGTGGGCGCTGGCGAAAAACGCCGCCAGCGTCTACCTCCTGCGGTGGACCAGAAGAGAGCTGTCAACTTCCCAAGTGGTGTTTCTCTGTGATCCTTGGGGGGTGAGAGGTGCTCGTTGGTGGTGGGGTCAGACCGGCTGTCTGCATGTAATCGTGTGTTTTGAGGAATTTTTTAAAGAACAAAAATCCAAATCGGACGTCAAGCAGAGGAGGAGAGCTAAGGTCAGGTGAGCTTTGGCAGACTGCAGGCTAAACTAATTAAAAGCTTTTTGAGTTTGGACTGAAATACAAATGTAAATGACTGCACACTGGGGTACATTTAGACTCTGGAGATGTGTTTAATTGATAGGACTTGACTTTGTAGTACATGGTGCACCCTATGACTTCACAATAGAGAAAACAAAAGCGATAATCAGCTAACTAAGATCCTTGTTTTATCCCCCTAGTCCAGTGGTGGAGGCCAGACCTATTTTAAAATGTAACATATTAGGGTAGTCAAGGGCGTAACTGTAGGTTCAACATTGGGGGGAGGGGGGGTTGAGATCTCCAACCCTCTAGGGAGGTCCCAGGACATGTCTGCAAGAACTTTCGTGGAAAAAAAACTCTATAAGAGACAAAAATGTGTGCTTTATTTTAAGGCGTTTAAGGGATTTGTCATTTAAAAAGGCTCTGACTGTCTTCGTACTGTACTTATTCTCTCAAACAGTATTGCTGAAATATTGAAGTACTAACCATAACTTTAGTCTTCTAAAGAGAAGCTGTTTTTTTCCCCAGTCTGTAGACAATTGTATCCTCTATCCAGACATCCAAAGTAATACAGTAATACATCAAGCCTGTAACACAACAGACTTCCAGATGGTTCCATCTGCAAAATGATGCACTGAATTCTCTGAGTCCATTTAGATAATGTTGCCTTCAGAGTGTCTTTGTCTGTCATTGCTTTTTCAGTGTTGTTTTCAACCTGGACACATTGTGTTCAGATGTTAAAATCCCCCCCTCCCCTGACATTATGAAGGTTGTATGTTTAGTTCATGAACGCAGTGGACATAATGTGTGACAACAATGGGGAATTCCTCATTTTTATGTATTTGAATATCTCTGTTACGGTAGGGCAACAACATTCACTTTTTCCTAGTTTCCTCTGTGTTAGTAACCCATATAAGCCCAAAAGTACAAAGAAAACATCCTGGCTTTGCCAGTGATTCTTGTTTCTTTGGTTTGATTTCACACATAACGAATAACTTATTGTTCTGTTTAACTCGTCAAGACTTTTACTGTCTGAAATGCCCCTGAGAAATGGTTTGAAGAACACCGCCACGCGATGCAAACTTGAGCGATAACGTGTGTCAAAAAAAACATCAATACACATTTTTGCCTTGCTGCGGTGTGAGCCGTCTTGCGGGAAAACTGCGGGAAACACATCAAAGCAACAGAGGTGTCACACAGGCTGAGAGGTAAAAGATGTTCCAAGTCGTCAAATCAGAGTTAGATTCAAACACGGTACACAGTCTTGAGTGCAGAGAAAGAGAGAGAAAGAGACATAGGGAGCGATATGTAAAAGAGGAGAGATCAACCGTACAGTCATGTCATAGCCCAAGGCAAAGAGCTGCAGATGTAACAAAGACAGGGCCTGCGATTGTCAAGAGGCATGGATAATGATAGCTTTGCATGTAGGGTACAAGGCAAACATCAAGGCCATGCACATCGCAGTGCAGGACTTTAAAGGCTGTGGCGAGAAAAGGGCCATGGGAGTTGAGATGGCCCCAATATGGCCCTCAGTGGCTCCCCCATCTGATGGCAGGGGCAGGTAACTGGGAACAAAGCAAATTGGACGGGTTACAGTGTGAAACGGTGTCAGGGCTCGACTCTCTTTCTTTTAAAGGGGTTTTTGTGTTGAAAACTTTTCTTGTCTTTTGTTTTTTTGTTTGTTTGATCCTCCCTGTCCCCTAGCATGCATCGCGCCAACTCTTTCTGAGTGGACAAGTCAGAGCTGCTCTGCTACATTTAACATTGCAAATGAGACAACATGCTGTACAATGTGGAGTAACCGGCCGCTTACATTGCTCATGTAATGTATGCAGAGCGGATGTTCCAACACAACACTTCCGCTATAAGGAATGACACCTGGCAACGCACCGGACACGTGTGATCCACGTAAGTGGTGCGTATGCTCCTCGGAGATCCGTTCTACAAGCATAACAATAGGACAGTCTTCTATTTATATTTTTTAAGCGCAGAATGGATCATACTTTTTTAACACAGAAATAGATCATAAAGTGTGTGAAACCACCGATCTACAGGAATTAGCGTATTGGCAGGTTGGTTTTGAGAGTTTTTGTCACCTGCCTCCTCTGATCACAGCTGGCAGTAGATGTAGACGCTGTGCAGGTTCCAAAAATGAAACAACAATCCCTGAGGGAAAGCTCACTGTGTCTCCTGTAACTCACACAACCCTACGCCGTGTGTGCGCTGCAGGTGTTGTGCGCGGCACACTAGCTCAGTGGACTTTCCGTGTACGTTGCGTGTTCAGTGTAGCCCAAGCACAAGTCTGTGTCGGCCTCAATCATTGCAAATGTTTCAATATTGTTTGTTTTTATCGTTTGAGTATTAAGTTGCTTTTATGATCGTCAGGACCTGCTAAATGAAAAATTAGAATTAGATTTTAGTCTGATAACGCGACATTTGTCTGTTGATTGCATTAGCACAGTATGACACAGGATATAATATGACCGGATATATTCAAAGTAAAACTGTTTTTCCTTGCACATTTGGCCCAGGAAATATGCCTGCTCTCTTCACAGTTGGTGCATTGCTCGCTATATCATAGACTTCAGGAGCAATTAATGAAATTATGATAGAGAGCTGGAGTTAGTTCAGGCAAGCGTGCAGCATTTCCCCTCTGAGTATTTATGTCTTGGTTTTGTGTGTATTTTGGTAAAGAGTGCAACTTTTCACTTGGCGGGACGCCTCTTAATGACCGTTGGCTGCCAAATGTTTCTTCAGAAGCCATAAACATCATTTTTCCCCAGCCTGTTCCTTGAATACGCACAACAAAAATAACCATCTAAACTTTGTTCTGTGTCCAATCCAATTATGAATACTTTGAAAAGTTCATCAGTATTTGCCAAACACTGTGCTTTAAATTCAGGGCAGCTGAAGGGCAAACATCAGCAGCTTTTTAAACACTTAAGGGCAGAAAGTATAATCTACTTGGGTGGGGAAGGGTGGGTGTCTGTGGAAGATACAGCATTGTATATGATCCCCGTCATAAAACAATACAATTACAGTGTTGTTACAGACAGCTTGAGAGGCCTGCGGATTCTTGGTGGTGCTCAATCTCGCTTTCTTCTTCTATTTTCCATCTATTATGAAAATGTAATGCATGAATGAATTAAATGGCAAAGGTGAACTACAAACCCCAGAAGTGATCTGCTGATAAGTTCAGAAGATGGGCCAAATTTGGATGAGAAGTTAAGTTTTGTCCCACAATTACATATTATTGTTGTTTCAACAGCATTTAAACAATTATATTTCAACATATAGTTTGGACCTGCTTCACATTGAATTATTTGTTTAAATGTAGCTCAATTTGGTCCAGTCTTGTCTGGATCTGTTCTTAACCTGCAATTCACCCAGTCAGGGTGCTTACTGAGGTTTTGACGACTCCAGGTTTTTTCTGAATGGAAAACACCTACTAACTTCACTAAATTTGTATTTGCTCCTAAGTAAGGATTCATTTCTTTTATAGGTTATGTGAAACTAGAAGTTGCAGTAGCTGGAAAATGAGATGGCATAGATAAATTATTCCAAACAATTCCAAGTTGATTTGAAACTCATGCTGTGCTTGTGAGCGTCAAGATCAGCACACCATTTCTTTTTATGTAGGTACAAGAGGCTGCTGCTGGGGTGGAGGGGGGGTTGTTAAATTCCCCAAGAGACCACAACGGTCACGACAAAGGCGTCTTAACTCAATGCCACCACCATCCACCGCGCCTTTACTTCCTCATCTGCAGTAGGATGAAGTCTCCAGCCAGCTGGATTGGGGGGGGGGGGGTCCAGCATGGCGCCCAGCATGGCGCCCAGTAAGGGGTCCCTGTTCCGCCCCCAGGCCTTTGGTTGATCTAGCTACCGATTGTTAAAGCTCAAGCGAGGGCTGAGGCCTTGTCGGCTAGACCCTGACGAGACGTCTGGGTCGACATGAGTCGGCCTCACTCATGTCTCGTTCAAAGGTTAAGCACACGATTATGAGCGTCTTGCTGAATTCAGCAACCGCGAGCCGGGTTGCGATGGCCTGTGGTGTTTTTTTTTTTCCCATGATTAGACCGGCCTGTATTACTCTGGCTCACTCATGACTCTCTGAGAGCTGAATGCCAACGAGGTTGTTTGCAGGGACTGAATCTCAGAATACAAGTAGCACGGGATATCACTTATAGTTAATGAACAGTTGACTGTGAAAGACAATAAAATTAATATGTAGCTTTTTTTTTAAGATTACTTTTTGGGGCTTTTCCCTTTATTAGATAGTGACATGGGATAGATCACTTACTGGGTGAGCTAGAGGCCGCCCCTGAAATTCTTATGACTTTAATGAGTAAGATCATTCGGTTGTTTCACCTCCATCAGTGCTTTGTAGATGCGTTACTTGTGCGAGTAGTAATGTGATTAGATGTTCATACGTTTGATGAGGAGAATGAAAATAATAACTCCAGCCGTTTAGTTTGTTCTAGTTGTGTCACACTAACGGATATCTTTCTACAGCCACTGTGTCTTTATGATGACCTGGAGAAGCCATTTCCCATAAGGCTGCAGTATGTGCGTCACTTTTGTGACCTAAAAATAGGTTTGAAAGACTCCTAGAACTAATGTGACCAAACTTTTGTTTGAATTTGTTCAGAGTTGCTGGTTGTTGGTAATATTCTAACTAGTAGGGATAATTGGAAATGCACAGAATCTTGCAGCACTTTAATGAGGGGGATGGGAATCCATTTTCTTGACAAGGAGCTACTTGTTCTCTATATTTATACTCATGGTTTAGTTGTGCTGCTGGTGGAGTCTGTTTAAGCTGTTTCATGGTAATTTTTACCTGTAACTGTTGTTTGGGCTGCATGCTTGCATTGTTAAATGTGACCTTTTTGTTTCAGGTCCCACCTGAAACAAAACTTGATTCTCAATTATACAAAATATAAATCATGTAGGTAGAAACAAATACATTGGGGGTGGTTTTCATCTACAATATTGTTGTAAAAGATGCAAACTTTCCCCTGAACTCAAAATACATTCCTGAGTTGAATGAAAGTTGATTGCTGTGAACTTTCATTATCATCTATGCTGCATTCGTCAAACTGCGATGTTGACTCATCCGGTGTTTTGGCCTCAATGTCCAGATCGGGAGCAGAATGCTTCAGTTGTCTCAGCCCAGGGCCGAATTCAAAACGAAACACTTAATTACTCAGTTTCCTTCAGGCTGTCTGGATAGCCAAATTGTTTGCATCTCCAACACATTCCGACTCAAGTCAGGCAGTCTTGATACATGTAAGTGGAGGCTTTTCAGATTGTATTTGGAGCCAGGTCTGGCATTTAACTAAACCTGGCAGTTTAAACTGGCATTGTTTGTCCAAATTCCCGTTAGTCACATTTTGAGTCATGACAGATGAGTTCTTTTCTGATTTACATATCCCATTGCTCTCAATGTACACAGCCGTTATGCAGCATGTAAATGAGAGACAGAATTTCCCAACTTGGGACATTACGCAGTGTTCTTTTATATTCCATTTGGAGGTCCATTTGCGAATGAAGCCTAATAAAGTTCAGAGGGTCAACAATATAATTGTATTATGAATGTGGCCTTTTAAGTTTTAAAGCAATCTGGAAATACATGTCCCACATGCGCTACAGTATTATTTGAAGGCACCATTTGGATAAACTTAGTAGGTAGTAGATACCACTTGGTAAACTTGGTAGATACCACAATTGCCTTCTTTTCATATTCTACAACTATCTCATCTATTTAGCTGTCTGACACAATTGAATGTGACTGCATTTCCCTAAATAGGTTGCAGTACAAACAATAATCCATGTACAGGGCCCTGTACTTTCTCCCTCTTCCCGTGCAATGGTCTGATTGATTTTTCACCTTGCAGTGGTGGTTAATTTTCCATTAGGGGAGTAAAGACTCGCCATACAATGACATAATTTAAAAATGCATAACAAGCGCAATGGGGACTCAGCCCCAGGGCGCTTGAGTGGGATGAAAGGGGGTGTGGTGTTGTGCGTAGGCAAAATCAGAAATGTTACTCCATAATAAGCAAGGTACAAAATGTCCTCTTTGCTGTATTAAAAATAAAAGGCATTATTCTACTTTGTTTCTCAACATTTACCTTACCAGGTACATGTTGTTGCTAATCTGGCAGTATACCAAACCACAACTCATTTATATTTAAGGAGGCATTTTTCAAGTAATCATCTCATGAATGTTTGTGGCTATACTATTTACTACCAGAGTCGTGTTGAGACTAGTATTTCCCAATGCTGTAATATGAGCATTAAAGCAATCTTGTGACTGTAAAGCTGTGGTCCATGAATGGCAGATGTAAAGGAGGGTCAACGATGATCATGATGCAAGTAGCCACTAATAGAGAAAAAACAAACTAAATTTGCTATCCTCCATATAGGCCACCCACGGTTTTTCCTGCAAAGAGGACTTTTGCCACCCAGTTGTACTGGACTCTCTCAATGATATATTTAAATATAAATATCATTATTTTTTTTAATTTTTTTACCGGTTTAGTTAACCGGGCTAAGCATAATATACATTTTTCTTTATGAAATTGTCAAAAATATCAGCCATATGCATAGATTTCTGTTAAATAAGGTAGCATAGACTCGTTTGGTTTACGGTTTGCAGACCGTCTTGGTGGGTCTGCCTTTCACCAAATCATTGTATCATGTAGTCTGAAGAAGAGTGAAATATCTTTAACTTTAACTAGAATTGAAATGTATTGCGGAATGGTTGCAAATCACGTAATCTACACACCAAATTAAACCAAATCATTTTGCTGTTGTATCATTTCCTGCGTCGCGTGCGACAGCAGCCTCAGGTCCTGCACTTTGAATGTCTCCAGAACACACCGCCATGCTCGCTTAAGCCTCTCAGTTTCCATCTCTTCTTTAAGAAGGGAGCACAGAGATTCATTTTCTACAAGAGCCTCAATTTTCTTGCTTTTCAAAAAAACCAGAGCAAATATTAGGAAAGGTGATTGGTTACAGCTATGAAGTGCCTGGCTGCAGCCAGCGAGACCCTTTTTTTGATTTGAGATAAAATGCTATATGATTATGACCGGCATCGGAACAAGGGAGAGTGGCAGAGCGAGAGTTTACTCATGTGGGACTCCGCCGCCAGTGATGAAAGTGAGAAGCCTCTCCACCCTGAATTTGTGACAGGACACCCTTGAAAGCGAGATTCCCTGGTTTATCAATTTGCTTTCAACATGGCAAAGATGAGATGACGTGTGTTGCAGAGGAGCGGTTTGTTTTATCTCGCTTCAAAGCTTCCCCAAATGCAACCCACCACACTTTATTCTTTTTTTGCTTTTCTGCCTCTTCCATTCCGAGTGCAGAGTAAAGGTTTGCGTAAACATTTGCAGAGCATCCCCCCCCCTCGAAGAGAGAACAAGTTGTTGGATTCATGTCTGTGTCTTTATCCTGTCTCTCGCCTTTTCTTTCCCTCTCTTTTGAAAGAAACATCTCTTGAGGCTTGTGTATACACTGAATAAGCCCATTTTTGACAAAGCAAGGTGCAGAGCAACGTATTTAACAAGCTCTTCTCTCGTTTTCTCCGTCTCGTCTTCTCCCCCCTCCTGTCTCTCTCTCTCTCTTTCGTTCCCCAGCTCTGTACTTTTTGAGAGGCCTTTTCTTTCTTTGTCTTGACAGGGACAGCTCCCTGCCCATTTGATGTTGGGCTTGACGGTCAAGGATAATGGTGCGTCGTGGGACCGTTGTCATCCCTGTCAATAGGATGGCCGAGGGGGGAGGGAGGGGGGGAAAGCAGGCTGGGAATCTACCTTTTTTTCCTTCCTTCTAGTCGGGCAAGAAGTGCTGCATTGTCGTCTCTGGACGTCCGTGTCCGGTCACTCTGGTCACTTCATTTTAACTCGGTGCGTCCTTGCAGTGGCATCACCTACAAACTTGATTTTCTGACATGCCACCCTCGAATGACTTGTCTTCTTTTGATGATACCCCCCCCCCTTCTCTTCCTTCCTCTCTTCTTTTCTATTTCTGCACAAATGCATGTACGCAGGCAGGCACACACACACACACACTTACTTTACATTCACGTCTTCTCAATGTCAAACAAAGACTTGAAAACTACTGATCATTTTTTTTCTTCTTTTTTTTGTTTGGATTGAATCTAACAAGGATCCCTTTTTTCTCTTTGATGTAATTAAGCTCCTGAGGCTTGATCTGGGCGTCAGAGTTAATTTTTTTTTCCAGAGCATCGCGGGGAGCTATCAGAAGACTTCAGATGTCAGGCACTCTTTCAAGCTTCACGGCACCTCGTTTTTTACTCCACCTCGCATACAAGAATGGGGGGGCTCGGGGGAAGGAAAGGAGGGAGTGTGGAAAAACAAACGGACTTGCCTGAAGTGGTGACCCCCCCACATTGCCCAAACACCTCCACCACCCTTCCCTGTGTCTAATAGTACTCCTTATCTCGACGCCAGGATTCCCCAGACCCCTTTTTGTGCAGCCATCAAAATTGCCCACCTGTAGCCTGAGGACCGAAGGGGGGGGGACTCGAGGATGGTCTTTGCTGTGTTTTCTTTTAATGGGAGTATGGTTTCTGTTGAGCGAGCAACCTGTGTCACTTCCACCTTCCCCCCCCAATCACTAATGACGTGTCAGAGGACACCCACGGCGAAGCGCCCCCTCATTGTTACCTTGCATCAAGGCAGAGCTGTCCGTTGCCACCCTGCCGGAATTATTGGCGGCAATTTGTAAGTATGGTTCGGCGGTCACAGGGAAGGAAGAAGCCTTCAGGGAAGGTGCAAGGCCCCCTCGCAGGAGTTGGTAAAAGATGGAGGCGAGGCTCAGTTTTTTCCCTCGCCTAAAGCTCCCAGAATGTGCAGGCCGAGCAGCGGGATAATCAACCCGGGTCAGTTTCAAACGAGCAAAAGTAACTGTCTGCCCGTTTGAAGGGCTGATCTGTATTTGCTACCATGACTGGCCATTGTCCTCTGTAAATTAAGTCAAAGTTCAGCGGGGGTGGGGTGGATTATGTTTGTGGCTTGATAGTTATGGAAGGGAAAAAGACAGGAAAAGGCTTAGAGACAACGCCGTGATTTGTCTTCTACTTTGAGCGTTTTAAAGTCGTCCACCCCTCTCCTCTCTCTCTCGTTTCCCCTCAACTTAGCTCAGCCCGACCCTTGGCTGACAGACACTCAGCCTGTGTTCAAAGCGTAATCTTCAACCTCTAGGTAGGGCCGCTCAAGCTTGAAAACAAAATCTCCACGAGAGAGAGAGAGAGGAGGTGGAAGAAGACAGAAGGGGGGGGGGTTGGAATAAAGGCACATTAGACAGACAGTTCCTCTCAATTGCTGAAACAATAAGCCCTATTTATCGCCCATTTGGAAAAAAAAAGGTTTGACGTGGCGCCGAAACAGAGGGGGTTTTCATCTCCCTGGCATATTAAACTGTCACAGTGCTTAACTTTAAATTAAGGTGACACGCCAGTGACTTGGGGATGTCACTAATAGTGCAATGGCGACCTGCTAATAGAAGTACAATATGACACGTTTGCTTTAACTAAAACCTCCGCTGTCAGATTACACCAGTGACATCTTCAACTTTTTCATACATTAACGTGACACTTTGAACAAATGCAATTTGCCGTTGAGAGCGGGACAAAAGGAGGCGTGCGATTCAAAGCGTCGCGAATGGTATTGTCACGAGGGTGTCTCGGCATAAAAGGATGACATTTTCTTGCATTACGTGACAGTAATAAATCACACGTGCAGCAAGCTCCATATGAGAATCATGTGCCCTCGTTGTTTGCAACATGTCGTAAGAGGTTTAGGAATATCGGTGCAGAGTTTGTGTTTATTGAGTGGCGCGGTGGAGTGGCCTCTCCTGCCCTTTTACTGTAGCTGAGAAACCAGCCTGTAATCCCTGTAAAATGTTTTTTTAGAAACATTGTATATACACAAAGGCGTAGATTCTGGGGGGGATGCAGGGGATATTCCCCCAGAATCTATTTAGAAGAGGTAAATTTGTCTCCCTAAAAATATGATTGGTTTTGGGAGATTTAGTCCTCGTCATATTTTTACGACATTTTTGAAGTTTTTGAAGGATTTTAGATGTTGACTAACTGGGCAATAACCCGGGTAATGAGCTGCCGGAACGTTTTCTCTTAAAACGGATTTGTTTCTTAGAGTGTAGGAAATAAAATGTTTGACACTGAAACTTTTCTCGGGGATGACCCTTCAGAGCCACCCCCCGGTTATGTGTGTCCCACCCCCAATGTTGAAACTAAACCTATGTCCTTGCATACACACACGTTTTTTTTTAATTGGTGCAATATTAAAGGGGACATGATCTCCTTTGTGATGTTCCACAAAGGCATCATTCCTTTGCTCTCCTGCGGAAGCACGACAGCTCGGCCTCGTGTCAAAAAGGCCTTAACCTTGGATTAGTAGACTCGTTGAAATACGTTCCCATTGTTTGAAATGTCACATAACATGTCTCGCATCTTAACACACTGAACAATACATGCCAGCACTGTCAAGGGGATTGTAGATATCATTGTGGTGATAAGTTCTTTTGTGAAAGGATGACATTTTCTTGCATTAATATACTACAGGAACGTACATGTCTTATGTATAACATAAGCCATATGCACTACAATGCATGTGTTGTTTGTAAAAACAAGTTCAGAGTCAGCATGTTCTACTGTTGCGTTGTATCAGTATTAACACGGTCTCATGGATAAACTGACTAACTTTTCAGTTTAGCAGCTGTTTAGTTCAGCTTATTTCTGGAGTCCCGGGTAAATGAGACAAACTTCACTTCCAGTAGAAAACATGTTGTCATGAGTTGGGCATTGTGCCTTGGCTCACTAATCCTTTACCGGTGGAAAAACACATTTCTTGTACTTGTTTTGTGTTTTTTCTCCACGGAAGCTATTTTTAGACCCTGTGGTTTCTTCTTTCTGCGAGGCTGAAAGCCATTGAAACAGCCATCTTTTTCCGGGTTGATTGCATGGCTGTATACTGTACGTTAAGGGCTTGACTCCATCCCTCGAACTGACTCGTGTCTCTCTTCGCAAAATACACAACACTCTTTTAAATGATCTTCACAAACGGAGACAATCTTGGTCGCATGCGAATCAAATTTACTTCAATGAAGTCCCCTTAGTTTCCAGAGACAGGCCTCTGATTAGAGCCCTGACGCTGACTCAACAATCTACGTTTCCAATTAACTGAAGGAGGCCTGGGACGATATGGGCCGCTGCCCTGTTACACACACATACATACACACACACACACACATACAGTTTTTTTTTGTTACATGCAGACACGCACACAGAAGTACACGTACTGTGCAAAAGCTCTCGCTCACACCCACGTACATCTGTATTTACATCCACGTGAGTGACGCAGGAATGCACACACACCCTTAAACCACCTAACCTAGTCACGAAACTTCAGCCACGCATGCACAATGCCTGGGGTCACTGAAACAATCAGAAGAAAAGATTTCAGGGCAGTCAGTTTACTGCAGAACGTCCCAGTTTACAGCTTTCCATTGACCTAAATAAACAGGAAGCATCCACAAATACCAAAAAGTCAAAAATCACGGGAGATAATCACAGCTCTCAACAACAATGGAGACTTTGTGTACTGCACAATTTAATACGTAAATATTTGACATAGGAGAGGGAGTTGGGGTTTTCGCAGGGCTACATGGGGACAAAACAACCCTTTTTAAATGGTTTAATGTTGACTTTTGTTATGAAACAGTGAATGAGCCTACTGATGAGGCAAATCCGGTACAAGCCTCGGACTGTTACAGATATATTTTTAAGTTCTAATGGTTCACACAAGAGACATAGGTAGATGAGTAAGAAGAGGATTTTGAAGTGAAACAGGCTGTAAGTCCCACATCGCACCCTAAATGTTGTGCGCTGTAATCATGCAGTTATGCATATGGCACATCCTGTTTAATTCACCTCTGCAAAAATGACATGCATTTCTACCTGCCTACATGTGTAAAAAGCCTCGGCGGACTCATCCTCCTGCTTAGCGTCAGGGCTAATTGGAGAAGAGGGGGAGGTTAGAGGTTTACCCCAGTAAAATCCCCTAATTCCTGGATTATAATTTAAAATATTCCAAAATGCTAATCAGGGAATTGCAACCAACAAAGGGATAATAAGACGGTCATCCAATTACTGGCATTTTCTCCCCCCTCTGTTTTGGAAGGGGGCCTGGACAGACCTGGAGCCCCTGAACACGCCTGGGCTTTTTCCTTTTCAACTGAAGACAGAGCGCCGCTGCTCAAGCTGTGAGCAAACACGGGAGCTCCGGCAAGGCCCTTCCCCGCGTCTGCCTGTCTCACAAATATGTTAATTAGGGTCCAGATATTCACACACTTAATTAGCAGGGGCCTAGGTTTGTTTCATTTTGATTGGGGAGAGAAAAGGGGAGAAAAAGAAGAGTGGTTTACTTTTCAGTGGCAAATTTAAATATGGCCTCAAGGTGATGAGGAGGTATTGTTAACTACTGTACCCAAATGAACTTTTCTCCCCCTTTTTTTTTCTTCCTACGGCAGCGGGGAAAATCCAGCGTGGCCGAGATTAGGCTGTCATTTGCCAGCGAGCGTTTCCATTTGGAACATGAAGTGATTGCACTAATTGAAGTGGCATTCATTACATTAACATATTATATGTTGAAAATGAGACGAGGCCGGCCCCTGTACCTACACACTGCACCGGGGGAAGATACTGGAGCCAGGGTTAAAGGATGGGTGGGGGTGAGGGGGAAGCCTTGTTCAGTGTTCTAAGAAAATTGCATGCCGGCTGCCTCAATAGGCGTCATTAGACATGAAATTAGAAATTTTTCGGGATGAACTGTTCACATAAAGGACTGCAGGGATTTGACACAAGCACTTTGATGTGTACGATTTAGCAAATGTCTTTCTTATGTCTCCTTGCCAAGTGTGTACTCGGCCGTAACGGAGCACAGTATCAACTTTTTAGCCTGCGGTCAGATTGTTACTGTACGGCTGCAACGGGGAAAAGCAAAGATTTGTATTTGTGGCGTGAGAAAGTCAACATTTGCAGGTGAAAGGAAACAACTACAAGACAGAAGGTTTGCCCTGTGACGGCCTCCCTGTGCAGCCCTGTCTCTAAAATAAGCTTTTAGAAAAATAAAGTTCAATTAGCGAAATGCTTAACAGTAAATCTTCCAGTAAAATTCCATCCGCTCTTAGCATAAAAAATGCTAGAGAGAAGAAATCAATTTCTAAATTTGTGCTTTCAATTTTCTTATTTAGCTTCAATAGGGGGTCAGTCCATTATTCAATTCATCTCAAAGGCATTTTCTTTCACACCCGGCCCAAATATCACTTACAAGAATATTATTATATTATATTGCTCATGTAAATCTCTCTTTTCTTCCTTAAAAAAGAAAGCAGCTTGGCATATTTATTGGTGAGTCGTGCTGAGCCTCTACCCCCCTCCAAGATACCCCCCCAATCTCCCACCGCTCCCCTTACACACATACAATGACCCAAATACAGTAGGAGGGACAGAGGGTCTAGACGTGGTTTTTCTAAAGGGGATCCTCTCTGCCCTGTGGCTCAATATCAGCCTCAGGTGCTAAACATAAACATATTCCTTTTGCTTTTCAGTCTTCCCAGGGGAGATTTTGTATATTTATTATGAGCATCACTCACTTCTGCTTATCTGCCTTTAGCTTTATTGTTCAAACCGGTTGTTGTTATCAAGCACCGTTCGTACAAAAGTGTACCCAAAGTGATTTAAAGTTGAGGGTTTTCTTTTTTAAAAGAGAAGAAAAAATGCACTAACTGTTCAACCCTCATGTAAATTAGTTGATGGATTGATGCAGGTGAAATAAATTCTCCCAAATCTATGTTTGTGACCCATAAAGACCCCCCTAAAACACCCGCAGTCAAGCTTATTTACATGTCCAGGGGTATCTGAGATATACAATACTCCAATAATACCTTCGGAACTTGCAGCACAGCTCCTGTACCAACCTTATTTTTTCTTTTTTTTATTGTGCTACCAAACCACAGTACAGTATGTGTTGTAATGCAGCTCTGCACTCGGAGCTGTATCTGACCCCGTGGCCGACATCCACCACCATCCAAGTTGCAAGAAGCACTCAGAGATTCCCTGAATTTTTTGGATAAATTTGACATTGGTCCAAAAACCAATCCCCTGGCTTTGAGAGAGTATGTAAAACATGGACCCCCCACCCCACCCCCTCCCTCCTCTCTTTTCTTTACCTACAGCTGACTGGAGCACCAGCTGGTGGCGAGCAGCCAAGACTGCAAGGCATTTGCTTTTACTTGTAAGCTAACTGCACTGCTGAACTGCTTTTGGGATTTACTCTGCATTATAGAAATGGGCTGCAGTATAGATTATTAACAGGACGAGTGTGTGGGCGCGCGAGCTAGGGCCATTTTTCCTTAGTTTGTGTTGCACTTGCTCTCCTCATCCTTTTTAGTCTTTTTTGGTTTGCTTTAATTTGTATCTTGTCGGTTCTCTGTACAGTATTTAGTGGACAGATCTGATTTGTTTAAAGTAATTTTACAGATGCATTTAACTTCCCTTTGCCAGTTTTTATTGTTCAATGATACTGTCAGGTCGAAAACCTTGCAATTGGTCGGTGTGTTTAGCACCACAGATGAAACAAAAACAGTCAAAAGTACGTTTTTGTAAAATCTTAAAACATATTTGAGCCAGATGAATGAATTGTCTCCTTTTTAAACAAGCAATTTCATGATTTTTCCTTCACTATCTGTATTGGGTCTACTTTTAAACCTCCCAAATATCTCTAATTTTTAAGAGCAATGGACAATATCTTGAATATTTCAGGACATACTGTAGGTCAATGGAGGGGGGGGATTGAAACTGATAGTTTTACAATCAGTCAGCGCTGTGTTTTGGCATCACTTAATTGTCACTCTTAACTTAAGTTCTGAAACGGGCCGTAACAAGGACGACTGTTGGCATCAGTCTCCACTTGCCACTGTATCTGTACTGTGAGCTTAAGCAGCTCAACTATAATGAATTCAGCAGCTAAAAAAAAAAAAATCCACTAGGAGTAACAACAGAAGCTATTGCAGCTGCCGTACTCTAAGTTAGACCTCAAAGATTGTACAACTTGGCACAAGAGATAAAAAAAGAGCAGTTCTTCAGCTGAAAGTCTAAGAAAGCAGCAGACGGGGAATCTGGACGCATATTGAAAAGGTTTATTCCTTCTTTAATTTTGGAAGACGTGAGTACAGATGCGGGAGAAGAACGCACCTCTTTCCCCCCCCCTCCATCTTCGGGATATGCATGTGATGTGGTTGGGTTGGATTTGCGTCCATCAACGCCAAGTCAGGAAGGAGTGTGCTTGTCTTCCCTGCCTCGTGTCGAGTGTATTTATACTTTAATAGGGCAAAAAAGAGCAAAAGGGTAGGGGAAGAAAAAAACCCTCCTGTCAGCTATTCTTACATAAAATATTAGAATTCTCATTGTTATGAAGACTTGCGCTGAGAAAGCCTAAGCCTCTTGACTTGAATTTTAAAAGTATCCAAAGAACTGAGAGGGGAAGCCTTTTTTTACCCCCCTACTGACCTTAATCTTAATAGGTCTCGGAGACAGGTAGAGTGATAAATGGACTAAACTGATTTCAGTTGAAAAGAGGAGCTAAGCCCACTTTTTTTAGAGGGCTTGCATGGGCTCTTATCGCTGGCAGGCGACAAACAGCTCCAAACTCCAGGTTCCAGAGGAGCGTTTGGGGCGCCCACTGCCAGCTGGGCTAATGCATAGATTAGTTTACAAGTTTGGCTCCCAATGCCAATTGGATTAAGCCTCATCATGCTGGGGGGGGTTCCACATTGTTTGACAGTCTACATACGGTCAGCATCAGGCGGAGAGCACCGCTGTGATTGACTTATGCTAAATCCCTTCCTTTTTTGTGTGTTTATCTGAACACATTGTGACCAACGTCAGCGGGGTTGAGCAGTTTTTTTGTTTGTGACGTGTTGTGCTTACTGTTTAGGGCTTTAGTGAGGCATCTTCAGCTCCAGGAAGCCTTTATAGTCCTAAAATAGGGCCCATCTTTTGCCCTCTGGTTATGTCTTTGATATCCGGAGCCCCAATCCCCCCATTTAAAGAAAAAAAAAAGACGTGTCAATATCTAAATATCACTGACAAGAGACTGCATCTAATGCCTCTACACTGAGCTATAATCAGAGTTATCTCTTTGAATTAGTTCACAGAAAGGCGCCTTTATTTTCCTAAGTAAAATTGGTTTGGTCTCCTTTAAGACTCTACTTAAGGTTTATTTGATTAAGACTGGAGCGGAGCATGGGAAATCAAGGGTGGTGGTGGGGGGGACTTACAGTGGCATTCCTCGGTAATACTTATACCAATCGCTGAGCTTGTAAATCATTTATGCACTTTCCCACTCATGTATGTCTCCAAAACTCAAAAGGCCCTAAATTGGAAGCGTGAATTTCGGGCCTCGTAATAATGAACCAAACCTCCGGCTCCGGCATTGTCTCTCGTCAGATCATAGGAAGAGGGTCAAGAGCAACTGGACCTCTAGGGCACACCAGGGACCCCCTCCCCCCAAACCCCTAATGGCTCTGCAGTGGGACCGCCGCAGAAGCCTTTAATTGTTATTTCAGCACACCCCACCCCCAGCAACCCCACTTCCCTACCGCGGTGTCCGGGCAAACAAAATGGTCCTGATAGCTTTGTAATGAGAGGGAGCGTCCGGCGGGAGCAGGCCAGTGACTTCCAAATACATTGCCCTTGTTAGCAATGTTTGGCGCACTGCTCCATTGTTACAGATGTCGGTAATAGAGCGCTAATAGAGATCCATTACCCTTAGGGTGTGTGTGTGTGGGGGGGGGAAGGCAAAGAGCCCCCATAAGATTACTACACTGGCTGACCTCTGCCTTCCTCTAAAACGTATTTATTTCATTTGATCAAGCACAAAGGTGGTGGCGGGGTCCGGCACCGCGTTGATGAGACACTGCGTTTCGATTATCGCCTGCCGTCATTTCAGATTCAGGATTACAAGTCAGTTTTTGCCATGGAAAATATTAGTCGAGAGGAGGCAGGGAAGGAAGGGGGAGAACAATAGAATAACAAATTGCATGTTGCCCTCAGGACAGAAGGTAGACAGAAACATTAAATTAATGAGCCCAGAAGAACTTTGTCACAAATGAATCGTGTAAATACATTGATCTTCTTCCTTTCCTTTCCTTGCTACCCCCCCTCCACACACACACACACACACACACACTCCTTGCCAGCCTTAATGATCTCTTTCCCTACCATTTTTACAATGCGGAGGAAAGCAAAAAACCTGTTCTGTTTTTCACCGACGCTGCCTCTGTAAACACTCTTCCTTCTTATCTGCACGCTGCCTTCTCCCTAGGCTATGGAGCAGATTTTTCATTTAGCTAAAAGCTCGGTAAGAGGTCTATGAGAATGATAATCCTACCACGGGTCGCAGCTGGCGTTTCCGCGGCGCGGATGATTAGTCGGGAACGTTTTGCATTCGACCTGGAGAAATTCTCTCAGTGGGAAGTTAGCATCCGCTTACTGTCTTTTTCAGCGAGGCCCCACTCATGGCCCTCATCCCTCCCTCTCTGTCTACACACACTCCCTCTCTTTCTCTCTCTCTCTCTCTCTCTCTCTCTCTCTCTCTCTCTCTCTCTCTCAGAGGAGGCTTTCATAATGGATGATGAGGAAAAAATTTAGCATTTGCCTCCCTCTCTTCCTCCTCTCCAAATACCGTCACAACTGTCACTGTGCATGACACCCGTTGACCTTCGCCAAATATATTTCTAATTGCTTCCGACGGTGTATTGGCACCCTGCTGGTCCAAAGGGCCCCTTTTCGGAGCGCCGCAGAGTGATGTTAGATATCTAACACTTTTCTGCAGGTGCGGAGTGAGGGATCCCCTCACACGGAATTAAAGGCGTCCAACAGGAGAAACGGGTCATGAATGCACTTATCTCATTTGTCTGGCAGGTTTAAAACGTTTATTAAAAGGCCCTCAGCCCTAATTCCCTCAAGCAGGTGTAAGCTTACGCTGAGGTGTGAATTATATCCAATCGAGCAGATACGCTCGTAATATGATGAACGCCAGCTAAGCTTTTCCAGGTGGAAATTGAATAACTCATGGTTTTCTGGGCCTAATCCATCCGTGCATTGTCAAGGACAAATAAAGGCTTCAGTTGCCTTTTTGTGCAGAAACACTTCTCACAATAAACTGCATTAGTGGCTTTACACGGCTCTCAAATGACACAAATACAAGTGCAGGGAATCCACACCCCACGGTTGTGTACTGTCCGTGCCTCGGTCTTGTCGGGGAATGCTTTTATTAAACGACATCTTAACCCTTGTGTTGTCATCGGGTCGGAAATGACCCGCCGCTGTGTTTAACAGAAAACTAGATTTCATTTTTCCAACTTAAGATTTTGATGCAGCTAGTTTTTGGGATGCAACATATATTGGTACTATCTCTGGACTAAAAAATATTGTTTATTTATTTATTATATTGTTTGTAAATGTTTCTCAGCTGTGTTGTAATACAATAAGAGGGGTGTCACCACTGAATAATAATAGTGTGAAGAGGAGAGACTCAGGTATTCACACACTTTGTGATCAATCACTGGCTGTTTCTTCATCATCGTATATTTCGGGGGGATGCAGATTTAGTCCTCGTCACTTTTTATTATTTTTTTTATTATTTAATTCATCTGCTTTATTTTTAAGGGGCTTAGTGAAGACGGGTCATTTTTGACCCAGACGACAAAGGGAGTTCACAGAAGGTGAAGACAATATTAAAATGTTGTTTGACTCCATTTGGAGTCCAACCCCTGACGACCCAGCCTGCTTAAGTGCCATTTAAAGATGCACGGAAGGAACACATGGAGCTTTTTCCACTTCTGGTGCCCCAGGTCACATCACAACAGGCCCACAGTTGATGGACAATGTTCACCGATGCAACAAACTCAAAATGGGTATTTGCTCTCCTCCGAGCATCATCTGCCACCTGGCTTTAGTTATGTACACAGCCGTGGTTATTCCTGAGAGAATTCAAATAAGCAATGTAGACATACAAATTAATAAAATCAGTTTGAATCTGAATTCAGTCAGGTGAATATTTATATAGATTTATAGTTTTTATTTATTTGAACCCAGTGATTTACATACTTTCCTACTTGACAACGGTAAATAGTTTCTTTGTTCATTAAATACAGTATATGCAAGGGTTTAACCTTGGTTTGAGAAGTGATTGACACATTGTTCCAGAAAAAATAGTACTGAAATACGTACAAGAAAAAGATGTCTTTCTTTTATTTTTAAAAATAGAGGCTGATCACTAAGACTTATGGAGAAATAATATAATATAACAAATTTGAAAGTGGGGGATCATCTCCCCCCTTCTGCCTATGCATGTCTAAACTCAACAGTAACACACGGTCTCTCCTACTGCTGCTGAGACAACGTTGCATTCATCACCTGACATGATCTATGGCACCATGTTTATGTATTTTTTTTTTTTGTTTCAAACTTGATGTGTAGACAATTGTTCACGCTTGCCTCTGACTCTGACTTGAAGGCCAATTTTGACTTGCTGTTCACGCCAATAGAAAATGAGAAGAATAGTCCTATTCATTGCAATAATTAGCTGCACAATAGAGCTGTTTTTTAAAATTGTGATACACGATGCTTTAGTCCGTTTGTTGCTTGAAATGCTTGACTTATGACTTTATTTATATAGCAATCTAAAAACATGCAGTTACAAAGTGCTTCACATGCACATGCCCAATACATATTTAAAAATAAATGAGAATAAACATGAGTTACAATTCAGGAGAAGCCTCCCTTGCACAATGGTACAAACAAACGTTTAAGGTTTTTCCAATGGAATATCTAACAACGTTTTTTATAATATATCGCAACGCCTTGTCGATTATCTATTGCAGAAAGGGCGTCCACACCTTGGCTTCACTTGCCTTTATAACTTATTTCATATGATCCTATTGTGTGTTGATGTAACATGTACGGTGTACATCATTACTCATCATTCAAACCTGTGTGTTTTAAGATGGAACGTTAGAATGTCACTTTTGGCCGGTTTTGACAGCTCTTATGCGTTATTGGATTGATTGAAGGAGTCCCGTGTGTGGAATCACAGACGTTGTGATTGCGGCCAAGGTCGATCGGCCAACGCGTGGCGCCGGTGCAGGACACACCACACAAACCAGGGCGATGGTCGCTTTGGTGCTTCAGGGCCTTTAAACCTGTCTGTCTGCTTATGTGTGCCTGGTTGCTCTCTGTTCAGACACGACTGATAAATAGGTGGAATTTATAACACAAGCCCAAACAAGCAGTGATACTATTTTATAGGAAATATGCAGGGAAGCCTGCAGGCCTCCTTTCAACGCCTCGTGTTAGTGCTGTTTAGAAAGGATGCGCCGGCTTGTGGTCTATGACATTAGGACATCTGGTCTATTTTTTTAGCGATCCAGTGTTGAGATTTCTGGATTGTCTTTTAATGCACGTCTGTACACGTTTTAAACCAAATTCTTAAGATTTCTGAGACATTCACTATATTTACTCAAGTACTCTACTTATACTTCTGCTCCTCTAAATCTCAGAGAGTTTTTTGTACTTTCTTCTGCAACACATTTGTCTGACAGCTTTAGTTGCAGATTACAGATTCAGATTATGAATGCAAAATGCAATAAACTAGTAATTAATTACTAAGTAATTAAAGTGAGCTCCACTTTAACCAGCTGAAACATTAAAGTTATGAACACTACACACACACACACACACACACACACACACACACACACACACACACACACACACACACACACACACACACACACACACACACACACACACACACACACAGTTGAAATGACTTGTGACCGCATAACAAATGTTTAACTTTGGGGTGAATTCTGAGGAGTTCCTCCAATACTGAAGCGCCATTGTCATCCTGGGCTAAAAAGATGCCAGAAAAACATGTTGGATGAATACAATCATGTGACCAGAAGTAATGACAACCGTGACCCATTTTGCACGATGATAATTAGCCATCCACCGCCACAGGGCGCTGACCTCCAAGCAGGAAAACCCACAGATCTAAAAGAGCTCTTTGTCACGCAGGAGAACACACTGGCATCTAACATGCCTGGGACTTGCTCACATTCATTGTGTAATATGTTTTAAATATTTTGTATGTAGCGCTATTTATATAAAATAGTGCATGAATAGTCTCCTGTTTTGGCTTGAAATGACTCTTTATTTTCTATGAAATCTGACCATAGACAAATTTTGGATCATCGCACCAATAAGTTTCTATTAGCTGTAACGAATTCAACCTCCAGGGCCCCTTTGGGATCAGATTTAACACCATCGCACTCTCGGTACTATAAAAACGACACAAGGAGAACATTATTTCAACTTTCTGTTCCCTCCAGGCGACCTAAGATAAAGACTTCTGTCCTGCTCTGATTCATTTATAGCTACACTTGTGTTATCTGTTTATTTTTTCCTTCAGATGCAAATGAAGTTCTCCGTCAAGTCCCATGAACTCTGAACTTATCAGATGAAATAAAAAACACTTCAACAGCAGCTCCCATTTACAGGGATGATAGGAACCTTAACAAGCGTGTGTGTGATCCTTGACTCTTATCTCATGTATAATGGTGAATATTGAAATCAAATCAAAATAGAATGAAAAAGGCAGATTAGAAAGTCATTTTATTTTTTTTAATTTGAACATCTCAAAAACCTTGAGGCAACATCTGATATGCGGGTACACAGTCCTCTCAAAACACACTTTCTTGCCCCTGTCTGACGGATTTAACTTCATTCACATCATTGTTATTGATATGTATTTGTGATCAAAGAGTTTGGACTTTTTAAGTGTTTTATGTGAAATCAAACTTCATCTTTTCCTCCCAACTTTTTATTGTTAAACACCTTCCAATAATGCTTCAAAATCATTTTAATTACCATTCTTTCAATGTAGCACTCTTTAAAAATGTAAAACGTGATGATAGGCCAAAAATCTTCTATTCCCATATACATTGATAAGGATGTATATAATGTTATAGATTTCTGGTAATTCAGGAAAACCACTTCAAGTGAAGTTATAAAGAAAAACTATATTTTTTATAATATTTTTATAACTGTGTGATAAAATAAATCTGCAATTCTACAAATAATATCCCGTCAATGTTTAACAACAGATTTTCTGAGAAAATGGAGTCAGTATTTGCTTTTTATTGATTTAGACAACATGATTGTACATCATATATCGCCATATGTGATTTCATTAGATATGATTCTATTGACAGACGATAAATGATCGTATTGACTTATCGCCCAGCCCTACCTAGTTAACATTATTGTTGACCAGAGCCACAGTATGTTAAAAAAAACAAATTGGGGGAAGTTTAAAAATGGACTTTAGAACTGAACACACTCGCACAAGTCAAACCGGGACCCAGCACAACGGAAACACAACTCCTCCACTCCAGACTCCTGTTAATCTTTTTTTATTTAAACAAACGATAATCAAAAGTGCAAAACATTGGTCTAGATGACAATATACAGAAAAGTACACTCTACATTCCTGCATCATCTTGTACCTCGAGTTGCGGTGAGGAATTTTGAAGTCCCGTCTGGAGTGAGAAGCAGAAAGAGAGATGAGATTAGAAACGGGAGAGAAACCTGGCGCCGCCGCGGTGAGCCATAAGCGCCCGAGCCCCGGCTCCCTCCACCGCTGTCTTGCGCTGTAAGTCGTTCGAGTATCGCACCTACCAGGCAGATCGGGGAAAAATTCAAACACCGAGTGCCAAGATCTTTATGTGGATTTCCCCTACTTCCAAATAGCTTAGGATAATTCTCCGTCTAAGCTAATACCTGGTGAGGAAGTAAAGCCTGAAGGATGGGATTATTTAATATGGCATTTTTTAAATGTGTGACACGCTAATCACATCTCAGAACAGGAATACTTCAACCGTTTAACTTTCGTCAAGGGAGGAGAGATGGGTTTTTTTGGAGGGGGAATAAGTCTTCAAAAGAGACACCACCCCCCTTCCTTCCACCGCCACCTCATACCGCTGAAACCTGCTGCAAAAACCACGATGACAATGACACATTGTGGTGCCATAAGAAGGGGGGGAACCAGGGAGGGAGGGCGACAGAGACAGAGTAACCTCGAGTGCACGAGTTTTATTCTGACTGTTGAAAACGGGCCGCCACGGCAACGCAGGGAGTCTTCCCTCAGTGCGTTACACATCAATCCCAGGACTAGACGGCAGACAGAATTACTCCTCTGTGCACCGATAATGATTCCACAATCCCTCACATACCGGGCGTCTTGAATCTCCTTGCGGATTTGGGGATAAAGCCAAGTCCACCCCCTCCCCCAACACACACACAGGATTCTAAAAGTTTAACAAGGTGAAGTTAGACTAGCTCCGATTTTGACCACTCTGAGCCTGACGAGGAAAGTTAGTGCGTTGCTCGAAACGCAATTGGACAAGGAGGGGAATGGGCGAGGAGGGTTCACTCGTCTCTCTCTATCTCCGTCATCTTGTCCGTGGTCATTAATGGTTAAACATCTGAAGCGTTGCTGTTATATCAGCATGAAAAGTTATTAAAACGCACGCACACACGCATACATACCCTGCCCTTGTGTGTCTCTGTCTTTAAGGATGGCGCTCTGATAGTGGTGAGGAAATCAATGAAGGGGCCTGAGAGCAGCCGGTCTGGCAGACTTGACACGCAACAGAGGAAGGTAAATTATTGGAACTTTAATTACTTTGATCCGTCATGCATTGTAGCATTGTGTCAGGGAAGTCAATGCCATGACAGACGCCGAACAAAGGCCAGCACCGCATTTTCATAACATCTTTACTCCCTTTTTCCTAATGCCTGATTAAAGCCGGGGTGTCGAGGACCAGAAGCCCCCAGCCCCTGTTTTTTATTTTTTTTTCTTCCTCTGTCTCCTCTGCCTCTATGCACTGATTTAGAAACTCATTTTGAAAGCTCTGTTTACCCAACTCATTACTGAAGTCAGGGGATTGAATGCTGGTCTATTATGGGCCTCTGCACCACAGCTTTACAAACAAGCACAATGCGCCCGCGCTATCACTATTATCACATTGTATGACCGTAATGTATCGTGTTGTTTTTCCAACCCATAAATATAAGTCCCATGTTTTCAGCTAAATTAAGAAGGATTTTTCCTCCACAATGAAGCCTGTCCTTTTTTTGAGTGGCCCACACAAGAAAAACAATGACAAAAGAAAACCTCACAAAGTAAATGAGCAAGAATGAGAAATTCCCTTTTTTTAACATCAAAGGATGTACAAAATTACTCCCCCCCCCCCCATTTCATGAATATTCTGCCACTTAGCGTTGGGATGAATCTGCAGGATTGTTCTCGGAGCAGATAAATGGCCAGCATGTGTGGTAATTTAGAAGCACACATTAATCTCCAATCGTGGCCCTAAGAAGGGAATAAATAGGGAGCAGAAACAAAAAGGTAATTGATATCTAGCAAATGGGCAGACCTCCTTTAAAAAAAAAAAAGAAAGTTTTGCAGATATAACTAAGGCGATCATCTGCATTATTAATTGCACCAACTGCAATATGTGAGCTGAACAGGAAAGAAAAAGTGCTTTGTTTGAATTCTTCATTCATGCGCTAAGTACGATTAAGACAAACTGTTGTTTTAAAACTGAAGGGAATTGCTCAGAGAAAATTGTCAGCTGTCATCAAGAAAGGAAGGCTGCTCTTGACTGGAGTCTTAATTCATTAGCGGATCACGGATTTACTAACTTCAGTCCTAATCATCCGTGCAGTACTCCACTGATGGTTTATATATTTCTGTCTCTGAGTGATGTGTGTTTCATTGTGTTCTGCAGTTTTGGGATAATCCTGCACAATGTGACCAAAACGAGGCTGTGAGACTCATGCTCAGTTGTAGAGGACAGCGAGGTCGTTGGCTGTCGCTTCCGCTGTTGTGATGTGTCCATGTTGACGTCATGCGGTTACCAACACTAACTGCTAACTGCCACACACATCAGGATGAGAAAAGGTTTTATTGCCACAATAAGTTACACTTATTTGCATAACTGTTGCATAAGAAAGAAGAGGCTGAATAGGTTAAGTCCAGGATGAATGTTAGTGCAAGTGTAGTGATTAGATTTGTCCCCTCAAAAAATATGAAAGACAACCCACTCCCAAATAACCGTTCAGATATATATATATATATATATATATATATATATATATATATATATATGTGTAATGATCAAACGATTTGACATTTGACAACACACCCCTAAAGTGGACCATACCATCTTAACCTTTCTTTATCTCTTTCTCCGTGAAATCAAGTTTCCTTCTTGTGCGGTCAGAAATGTCCAGATCAATCAACGATGTAACGGAAAATAATAACTATTTGTGCAACACATTGCTTCAAAAACAAGTTTTTCTGGGGTAGGATCCCCCGGTTATAATGTTCCTGCTCCACTATAACCTTACCTGACATTGTTTGACTGGCTTAAACACAGCGATGGGATGCAACTTTTACTCAATGACTTTATTTCAGAGAGAGGTATGGTGCCTTTTACTTACAACATTACAAGTTATGATTCAACATACAACATGCTCAGCATATATCCTCAACTAGCTGCATCAATAAAAGGCTGAATAATCCTATATGTAGACACAGACACAACTCTTATAGTAAATGCCCTCAAGTGAACTTCACTTGAGTCAGCGTTGTTTAGGTCTGAAGACTACAATTTTAAAGATGCAAAATGGATGGAGCTCACTTAAATCCACAAAACATAATCTGCACGTCTGAATTTGTGAAGATTGTAATTCTTTTAGGCCGTGTTCCATATTTTGGAGCACACATGCATACCCACGCACATAAAATGCATCCGCACATTCAGTCTCTTTCTCTCTCTCTCTCTCTCTCTCTCTCTCTCTCTCTCTCTCTCGTGTCATGCTCGTAAACAAACAGACTGATGTGTAAATGCAGAAAACCTTTTGTTCTCAAAAGCAAACAAGTCGCTGTTCCCGTTAAAGTTTTGAACACGAAGCGCTGCTCTAGTGCGAAGTGAACATCAGGGCTCTGTGAAAAACTTCAAATGTTAAAACCCCTCAGACAGAGGGGAAAAACTCATACTTCTCCCTTAATTTGTATTGATGGCCTGGAAAAAGAGAAAAAAAACCAGCATGCTTTGCAGTTCTGTAAGGGGGGAAGATGTTTAAGTGGAGATTAATTCAAATTTCTGCTTGCTCAGTACTTGTAAAACTAAAGCAATTTATATTCCTTCTCTTAACGATCCCCCCTTTCTCTGATTGCGGTAATGTAATCTAATTGTAATTATGATACTATCTGAATCATGCAGACCTTAACATGATTGGAGCTACTCATTGCATTAAAAACTAATTTTTGAATAATGATGAAAGGAGCACTGGAAAATGTGGAAGTATTACATTTTTTCTTTATCTCTGTTTTGTGGGGGGGATCTTGTTCTCACTCCCTCCCTCCCTCCCTCCCTCCCCCGGCCTACAGTCATGGTTCTGGTATAAATGACAAGGAGGAGTGGATCCAACGAGTGGTGGGAGGAGGTGTGGGGGGGTGGGGAGGCTAGATGGGAAATGGACCACCCCAATTAAACGTATCAGGCGCATCAGTGGCTGCAGGATAGCAGCGTACTGCTGCGAACAAGTTCACTGTCGTCCCACGAGGTTTAGCTTATCATGCACATGTGCCTCCTACGCATGTGTTTCTCCCTCCGCCCCCTCCCCAACACCCTAGCAAGCTTTTTATACTGGAATGATAAGACTGAAGTTAAACTGTCATACCGTCCATGGAAGCAGCGGCCGGTGATACAGGCTCAGTGTCACAGTGACAGTATTGTTGAATCTGAAGGTCTGAATGTCTCTGTGAATGCAAATGAATGTGTTAGAACACATTAATTTGTTTTCTCACAAATTAACGATTAATGCCAACATTCCCACTAATTTCCAATATCAGAATGAAATCCTGAGAGTCTTGCTGGAGTCGGGGCGCTCCCGTCGTCGCCATTGTTTGGTGTAAGGTCATAAACGTAAAGTAATAAAAGATGTGAGATGGTGTCAGACTTTAGTCTTCTAGTGTATGTTTGGCGTTAAGAGTTTCAGTCACTTAGTAAAATAAACAACATTTTAGATGCGTCATATGCTAAGTCAGCAGCATATGTGTTGGTCAGTTTGTCCCATTTTGCAGCATTAAAATGGAAGTGAGAGGAACAAACAGAAATGTTTCCTTTTGGGGACGTCATTTGAAATTGGGGAAAAATTAGAAGCTTGAAAAAAGGTTATAAATTGCAAAATATTGCAGTATGTTTAAAATTGCAATAATATCGTATCGTGGCATAAGTATCGTGATAAAATCGTATTGGGAGGCGTCTGGTGATTCCCACCCCTAGTTTTCATAGATGAAAACTTTTTTTTTTTAAACAGAGCAGTCTTCTTCTCGAGGCAAATAAACCCCTCTACACCTACTTTTTAAAGTTTGATTTTATGTTCCCAGATCTACTTGAATACAGTAAATCACCGGTGTATGTGTACACTGAGAGAGAGAGTAGTGGTAGTATTACATGCAGTGAATCATTGCTGAACTGGTGGCAGCGCGGAAACATTTCTCGCACCCCTTTTTCGCTCTAAAGGGATAAAGAAGGTACTGCACCTGCAAGCCATGTTAACTGTAAACTCCCGGCTTTAAAAAAAAAAAAATCAGAATATGACTCTTGGACAATCTCATTTAAGGGGGGCAAAAACCCACGAGTGTGGATCAGGAGCCAATTCACAGCGTTTAGAAAGCAGACATGAGACGGAGGTGAGAGAGCAGGCAAAAGAGGGAAGGGAAGGACAGATAACCCGACAGCTTTCACACTCCTGAAGGTAAAGCATTTAACGTATGAAATGAGGTAGTAATGCAGAAGTGGCTGGCCCGCTGGCGGGGGGCTAATGGGACCCGAGACACTGTGAAAGTCTCTGCTGCCGGGAAAGGGCTCCTTAAAATCATGCAAGGGGGAAGATAATTTACCTGTATCTTCCTGCCGCTCAAAACAGGTAGAGCCGGCACTTTTGGAACAAATCGGTTGGATAAAAACTGGGAGACGGGGAAGGGTAGCCATTCTGACCCCAGGCAGCTCAGGTGCCCCATAAGATCTGTGAAACCAGAATCACTCAAACCAAGTCTCTTCTCCAGGAGACGAGCAGTAGTGGGAGAGTTTTCAGAAATACCATAACTTGTTTAACTCCAGTCTTAAGCAGGTCAGATACTTAAGTACACTGGCACCAATATGGCAGTATCTGTCCTAGGCATGGTCCGGTTACCAGTTGTACAACGTAACTAAGTACATTTACTCCTGTACTGTGCTAAGGTACTTTCTACTTCTACTCTGCTACATTTTAGACAGAAATATTGTACTTTTTACTTCACTACATTCATCTGGCAACCTTAGCTACTATTACTTTACACTCTAAGACATTTCAAAATAATACATTTTTAAAGCTGAAATTGCAATACCTCAAAACCGTGAAACTGTGATATTTTTGCTTATGTTGCCATACTAACAGAATCTCATACCAGCCCAAGCCTAATCTGTCCTTCCCCTGAACTCTTTCTACTTTGTAACTACTTTTTGCTTGTACTTGTTTAAAATTCACAGTGACGGTTGGCATCTTCATGTTGGTGTTTGTGTGTCAGGTCATGTGTCTCAGTACACTGTTGTTGTCACTGTTCAGTAATATTTTGTGAAACTGGAAGCACTTTTGTAGTACAGCGAGTGCTGTAGATTTTTGCATTATAAAGACACATGATTTACATTTCCTTATTTTGGTTAAACAGATATCCTGATAATTTGGAGAGTGTCTCGCACACAAAACATGGCGTTATTTCATTAATCTATGATGCACGGCCCCCGATGCACTCACTCATGGAATTATATGGCACTCTGCAAGATGTAGCCATTTCTTCTCTGCTTTAAAATGGGAAAACAGCTAATCCATTGACATAACAGTACGCATAATGGTCCATAAAAAGAACATGCCAGAAGGAATGAAAGGCTAATAAATAAAATAACTGATCCCATGCTTTAGCTAGCTACAAATGTCACCATGTATCACCTGTGTGGCACCTGACTGAAGCAGCCGCCCCACAAATCCCTCTGCCAACTATCTTTAACACTGCTGAAGGATATGTGATTCTGTCCCCTTTTACATCCCTCCTCCCCAACCCTGAAAATCCATCTGCACTTGTATTTTTTCCTTTTTCTGTTAACGCACAGCCACACTCAGTTCGTTCAGCCATGGCAAACTTGCACAGAACTCGGGCTATTTGCCTTCTCCTGATGCCCTGCTTCGTCTCCTCAGTGCCACCTGGGTGCTTTAGTGGCTTCGAGGCGTGTGTGTGTGTGTCTGTGTTTGTGTGTGCTGAGGGCATGAGCCATATTTTCATGGAAAGACTTTGAAGCAAACAGCACAGACCGCTCTGTGTTTTCATAGCACGTCAAAGTGTAAAACTTCACATCTTGAAAACTGTCACCTTTATCGGTAACTGACCAAGTTCATTGAAGGAAACCAAGGTTTTTAACTTAAGTCAGCTCTAAAAATGTACTCAGCCCCATGAGCTACCGTGTAATTCCATGGCTCCTGCAGATCAAAGATATCCAGAGAAAATCCTGTGTTCACAGACAAGTATCTGAATAAAATGGCTTTGAAGTGACCTGTCCAAGGGTCCCATTATTACAATGATTGGAGGTGTGTCATCATGCCCTTAACATATGGACCCTAACATAATCTCCTGCCACCGTGAAGAAGGGGCTCCCATTTCTTGAGTGAGTGGAATTCAGACGGCGATGCCTGAGCCGTAGGTGTAATTTACTGATGATACCAATCTGACCTCATTGTGTTTTCTTAAGTACCTGGGAATTAGTTTCCGAGGCGCTGGGCAGGGTGGGTTTTATTCAGCGCGGAAGGGTCACAGGAGAGTCAAAGCCTTGATGAGACGGGATGATCAGGTTCTGTCTCTTTTAAGTCTCAAGGGTTTTCCCTCTCTTCTCAGTATTAAAGACTCCCTGATTGTACTCTGGACACCCTGCAGATGTTAGCAGCTGGCAAGAAAGGAGAAGTCCCACGAGCCCTCTTCGTTGCCTTTGGGAGTGGCTTTAAAAACTGCTAATAAACGTGGGCACACACATGCACGCAATTACATATGTTCAGCCAGAGAGATACAAAAGAAAATCTACATATCTGCAGCCCAGTTATTCCATCTCTCAACAAAGAGTGCAATGATTAAAAGAATCTAAACATCAACTTTGCATGAAGAAACAATATTTGCAAAAATTATGAATGACAATGAGAAGAGGCTTTGAGGAAAAATGTTTGTACTTTTCTTTCTTTGCAGGAAGGCCTGTGATGAATTGAAAACAATTAAAAGTGAGTTTGTGAGGGGAGGGGGGTGATTGAGTTAATTTCACCATGAGCAGTCAGGAGGCCACGCAGGATGAGAGGTGGGATTGAATTGGTCTCTTAGCAACAGCATCCCCCCCATGTCAGAAACCTTTGCTTCCCCCCCGGCTTCAGGAGGTACAGGGAAAGTTTTCCTAGGTGTCTTTTACACCGCTTCTGCGTTGTGATTGGTTGAGGGGCTTCCACTGGCTGTCAACCGCCTCCCTTAAGGGAACCTGGCAGATCTCAAGCAGGAGGAAACTGGGGGGGAGAATAAAATCAATTTTAAAGCTCACATGCCCCACTGGGTGCCAAAGCCACTTCGGGGACACTGAAGGATGCCTGAGTTGACAGGATTTGACTTCCAGAGGTAGAGAGGTGACAAACTCTATCACGGGTATAGGGCGGTGCCAAGGGCCTAGGAGGGCTAACCTGTTCTCAGGGACGGGTGACCTGCCACAGGGAAATCCTGGGGGCGGGGGGGGGGATGAAGAAAGTTGTTACTGAAAAGAGAGACTGTGGCATTGCAATAGAGGATGGGGGAATAAAAAAAAGAGAGGAAAAAAAAAAGTGGCAGAATTCAGGGGTGTAAATGATGAATTACTTTTCATCAAGTGAAGGGAAACATACTCCGGAACAATCCAGAAAACGGAGCAGGGAGACTCTGACCTCGTGCTTCAGAGCAACCAATATCTTCATTCAAGAAGACAACCATGAAATTACACAGAAAATGGGATTGTCATGAGCGGGCCCTTGAAAATCTTGGGTGTACAGTCATTATGGCATGGGGAAAAGAGCCTTCATCCACACATCATACCCCCTAAGAGAAGGGAAGCAGGGTGTGTATCTGCAGGGACGGCTGCTAGAAAGGAGAGGGTCGGGGGTTTGGTTTAATGAAAAGAATGATTCAATGTTTCCTAGGTTTCTCACTTTTGAAATATTCTAGGTACAGTACGTCTTGTATTAGGTTTACATTGAGGCAAGTCAAATTTGTAGTTCACACGCATTCTCGAAGGAGTGTTAACAAATGTTGGCGAGGCGGTGTAATTAAAGGGAGACGGTTGTTTCTCTCACATATGAGAAATCACACACAGACACACACACACATATACACAAAGGTTTCATGAGCAGATGCATGCACGGCGAACACGCCTAATGAGCAATCAAATAATAATTAGGAAAACCAAGCCGAGAAAATATGTGCGAGGCTTTGAATACAAGATGTTCAGGTTAACCTCTGAAATAACATGGAAAAGGAAGTTTTGAACATTCATAAAACTCATGCCTTCCAGTATGTTGAACTCATACATACACGCATATGTTGACATGTTTTTTTCTTAGTGACTGACCAATTTGAAGGAAGGTTTCCTGAATGTAGTCGATACATTTGACTGTGTATCGGCATAATTGTATGGCCCATTCACGCTAATATACAACCATAATTACAAACTATACAGTGACGGTAAAATAGGCACAGAAAGGATTGTATTGGCCTTGAAAACTCGTACCAGTATCCATAGATAGAAGCCATAGACTGTATAATAATAGTCAGGGGGTGTGACGTCACCCATTGGTTTGTGGAGATCTGCTATCCGTTGTCGAGTCTGCCGTTATGGGCACAACCATCTTGGCTGCGAATGGGACGATTTTAGACGAGAGGGAGGTGGGAGGAGCTATAGACTGTTGGGCGGTATCTGACCGTGACAGGTTTATGGAGTCCCCCCCCTGCAGGAATTCAGATACAATACAGGTTTAAGGAGCCCCCCCAATGCAGGAATTCAGATAGAATACAGGTTTATGGAGTCCCCCCACTGCAGGAATTCAGATAGAATACAGGTTTATGGAGTCCCCCCACTGCAGGAATTCAGATAGAATACAGGTTTATGGAGTCCCCCACTGCAGGAATTCAGATAGAATACAGGTTTATGGAGTCCCCCCCCCCCTGCAGGAATTCAGATAGAATACAGGTTTAAGGAGTCTCCCCCTGCAAGAATTCAGATAGAATACAGGTTTAAGGAGTCTCCCCCCCTGCAAGAATTCAGATAGAATTCAGGTTTAAGGAGTCCCCCCTGCAGGAATTCAGATAGAATACAGGTTTATGGAGTCCCCCCCTGCAGGAATTCAGATAGAATACAGGTTTAAGGAGTCTCCCCCTGCAAGAATTCAGATAGAATTCAGGTTTAAGGAGTCTCCCCCTGCAGGAATTCAGATAGAATTCAGGTTTAAGGAGTCTCCCCCTGCAAGAATTCAGATAGAATTCAGGTTTAAGGAGTCTCCCCCTGCAAGAATTCAGATAGAATACAGGTTTAAGGAGTCCCCCCTGCAGGAATTCAGATAGAATACAGGTTTAAGGAGTCTCCCCCTGCAAGAATTCAGATAGAATTCAGGTTTAAGGAGTCTCCCCCTGCAAGAATTCAGATAGAATTCAGGTTTAAGGAGTCCCCCCCTGCAGGAATTCAGATAGAATACAGGTTTATGGAGTCCCCCCCTGCAGGAATTCAGATAGAATACAGGTTTAAGGAGTCCCCCCCCCCTGCAGGAATTCAGATAGAATTCAGGTTTATGGAGTCCCCCCCCCCCTGCAGGAATTCAGATAGAATACAGGTTTAAGGAGTCTCCCCTGCAGGAATTCAGATAGAATTCAGGTTTAAGGAGTCTCCCCTGCAAGAATTCAGATAGAATACAGGTTTAAGGAGTCTCCCCTGCAAGAATTCAGATAGAATTCAGGTTTAAGGAGTCTCCCCCTGCAATAATTCAGATAGAATACAGGTTTAAGGAGTCTCCCCCTGCAAGAATTCAGATAGAATTCAGGTTTAAGGAGTCTCCCCCTGCAGGAATTCAGATAGAATTCAGGTTTAAGGAGTCCCCCCCTGCAGGAATTCAGATAGAATACAGGTTTATGGAGTCCCCCCCTGCAGGAATTCAGATAGAATACAGGTTTAAGGAGTCCCCCCTGCAGGAATTCAGATAGAATACAGGTTTATGGAGTCCCCCCCCCTGCAGGAATTCAGATAGAATTCAGGTTTAAGGAGTCTCCCCCCCCTGCAGGAATTCAGATAGAATTCAGGTTTAAGGAGTCTCCCCCTGCAAGAATTCAGATAGAATTCAGGTTTAAGGAGTCTCCCCCTGCAATAATTCAGATAGAATTCAGGTTTAAGGAGTCTCCCCCTGCAGGAATTCAGATAGAATTCAGGTTTAAGGAGTCTCCCCCTGCAATAATTCAGATAGAATTCAGGTTTAAGGCAACTCTGCATTTACAACATGCATTTACAATGGACCGGTTGCTTTGTCCATTAATATTAACTAAATGTGTTTAAATGGTTTTAAAACATTATCCTGACCAAACTTTTACATAAACCAGTCTGTGATTATCCATCAGGATCTTCAACCATTATTAAAAATAATTCATAATTTCTGCTTTAGGCATAATTTAATTTAAAATAGGTTTATTGACCATGTTTTAAAAAGCTCTGAAAGCATAAAGTGCCAAAAATATCGGAAAAGCGTATCCAATTTTGACCCTGAATGACAAGTTCATGGTCGACGGGAGGACAACACAAGGGTTGAGATGATCACATTTAATTTGAAAATGATACGGCTGCAAAGGAATGTTCCTTGAATGGTGCCAGTGTGAGATGCTATATGGCTGACAGCAGCATATGAATATCACACTGACGCTCTAGAACAAGAGACACATTGTTTTCTAGTGTGAATGTCGTTTTTCATCAAAGTAGATGGAAAGTTTTGGAGAATCCTGTTTACGATTAGAAACTGGGAAGCGTTCTCCCCCCTCCCCCGCCCTCTCCCCCCTGTAAATTCTTCTCTCTGAATGCCGGTTGTACTCTCAAAGCACAGAATTAACGAGACGGGGAAAAAATAGGACTCGGCGAAGCGATGTGTCCGCGGAAAGTATTTTTGAAGGATCTGTAATTTTCAAAGTGCTCTGCATTTAAATGTCCCTTTTATTCCTAAACAGCCTTAAGACACTTTTGAAACTGCTCGATTCACATAATTAGATGGGGCCAACAGATGACTCTCTCACTGTGCCACACAGCCATTAGAAAAGAGGTCATTCTCTCTGCAGAATGGCTACTGTTCTCACTTGTCATTAACTTGCCACTTCAAAGCAGCCGGAGCCATGTGACACCACCGACAAATGAAATAAGTTACACTTATCTCAAACAGCCACCATTACAGCTGCAAACTTTTCAACTCCAATCACCCTCTCGCTTTTTAACAGTCTGTTCAAAGCGCGCTTATGTCCTCCAGTTTAAGATGCCATGTCAGAAAAATATATCTCATATCAGCCTTTCTGCCGAGTCTCCACTGGATGGGGTTTGTGAGTGGCTGAAATCTTTTTAATGCCAGTAGAATTAGAAGAGAAGCTCACCTTAGACTTCTGTCTTCCAACTTTTGTTGAGTCAATCCTGGTGGGTTTGAATGTACTTTATTTTATTTTTTTAGCAAAGACAAAGTACATTCATACCATGCTTTGCATCACTTTACTTTGTTGTCCCTTCAGGGGAAACTGGCCTTACAGCAACCATTAAAAATGCAACAGAAGACATGCTTCAAACAACCTAAAAGATGAGATGAAGCTTGCTTTCCATATTATATAACACAAATTAAATGCACATTTCCAGGCACGAGTACATCACCCTCTGAACAAACATGTATTTGCATAGTTCAAAGAAAATATTATTTGTTGCAGATATATTAACAAATGTGGACAGCAAATGGTAATTCTTTTTAGTTGAAATGTGGCAATAAATTGTATATTTTGCCAAACTCTTAATACATTTATTACATTAAATGTTCTATTAATGCATCCAGATGTCTCAAATATTAGTGGCGTTAATGTAAAGACAATGTATTAAATACCCATGTGGAAGGAGCACCTTTAAGCTACAAACCTACCTTTTACAGAAAATGCATCACTTCTGTCTCGTAGTCCTGGTACTTTGGCTACATTGAACGCGTAACATGTGCGGACTGTATGTTTTAACCGAGAGTTTTTGCTCTGGGATTGTTTCTTCAGTTTTTTGGAGCCGGCACAGCGCTGTGAAAACCTCAATCTACTGTCAGCTGGTATCAGAGGAAACCAGAAGCAGAACAAACTCTCAAAACGAAACTGCCAATACGGTCATTTAGTCATTTCAGGTATTTTGGTAGTTTAATTTAAAAGAAATAAACACACTTTATGATCCATTTGTGTGTAGAAGGGCCACACACTCTTTGCTTAAAAAATAGAATTAGAAGACTGTCCTGTTTTTACGCTCTCGTGGCCGGTGTCTCATTGGGTGCCTAGAGCGGGCGCCCATATATAGAGGTTTACTCCTCAAATCAAGTGGGCCTGGGTGCGACTCAGACCTGCGGTCCTTTGCTGCATGTCATCCCCCTCTCTTCTGTTTCATGTCTTCAGCTGGTCTGTCAATAAAGGCCTAAAATTACCACACAAAAGAAGTTACCGGTCACTGTTGAGCTCGATTGGAAAATGTGCGTGCAATACAACTTCTTTTTGTCCTGAAAAGCACTTTATCACTATCCGCCCCCCACCCCCCCATCCCACACACACACTCCCTCTCTCTCTCTCTTTACACATAGCTCTTTGTCAGTGGGCCGCCGCACCACGAGGCCCAAATTTCAACCCCGCCAAGGTTTCCTCTTTCCTACCCCGGATGTTTGAAATGCTATCAAAGAGTTGGCGTCTTCATCAAAGAGGTAAAACTTTAAAGGGTTCCACCTTTGCCGTTGCCTCTCCCCCCCCCGGCCTCTTCTTCCTTTAATCTGGCAGGGGTTTGGCAGTCAAAGGTAAATAAGTGTGAAATGGGACATGTGTTTTCCATCCTTTTCCCTTTGTCACACATGTTCCCCTCTCTCTCTCCATGATTAACATTCCACCTACTCCAGGTCCCGTTTGTTGGCGGTCCGCGGGCCTCGCGCACGTCGGGCCTGCCAAAAACACGCCCTGACCACCTGGAATTACAGAGCTTTCAAAGGCCTACACTTCCTGTCCATCTGAAATCCATTGAGGCTATCAGAAGTCCCCCCCTTCCCCAAGTAGGGTGACAAGATTCTTTGCTCTTTCTGATTGACTGTTTATTGGTCTTCATTAGACAGGGGTGGTTATTTGAAAATAAGCCAACAAAGATGAATCCTCCTTAAATTCGAAAGCTGTGGCTCTGATTGGTGCCAGCGTCTCCAAAACATGACAGGAAATAAAATAGAAAAACCCAGTTCCCAGAGAAAACAGTCTTCCCCGCCATGTTTCCAGGCACAGGATGGAAGAGCAGACTGCTCGGGATTTCCCTTGCCATCTGCAGCCGCCAAGTCAGTACAGGCGTGCCCGCGGGGCCGGAGGTTGGCAGCGGCGTGCCAGTTGTTTTGTTTACCTTCCACCCAATGTCCAAGAGACGCGCCGTCAGAAGGTCTTTAACAAAACCAATCTCCTAGTGCAACCAGTGCCCGTGTTTTATTTATTTCAGCTTGTTATGGCACGCCAGTCACATTTGGGAGTGTCCTAAATACCTCCAGACGTCCAACAAATGTTTTGATGGATATGTGGGCTGTGTTTCACAATGAAAGGCTATGTTTTTTTTAAATGGCAATGATGAGATTATTACCACACTTTAGGCCCACTCGGCTGACAGCAATGGAGCAACAGTCAGACCCCTTGGTTGGTCATTTTTGACACGTTTTCAGACGGTGTTTGAGGGGTATGCTGAACACCATCTGATCCAATCTTTTCCAGATCTTTTCCACATTTGGCTTACAAAATCCCATAAAGTTTTTTTCCTCATAATTACTTCCAATGCTTGAATGGGAAGTTCTATATACCATTGTCATGCTTTATACCTGGATACAGGAAACTGTCTGAAACTATTTAGTTAATTTGGATACCTTGACGGGCAGTTTTTTTTTTAAACAAACATAAATCTGTAGTCATTTTGAGCCATCCATTTTTCCAAGAGGAGAGTGTTAGTTTTATATAATGCTAAATGTCACATTTAGGAACAAAAACAGCTCACGTGTCCTTGAAAAAGGATTCAGGAGCCGCTCTGGTCATTATTTTAAATCACAGCCATGTTTCTCTACCATCGGCTCGGAAGCAGGCCCCCCCCACCTCCATATTTTGAGTCCTTGTACCTTGGCAGGAGGGTCCAACCATATGGCAAGACTAAGTGTCGATTATCAACCAATCTCATATATCACACACATATCCAATGAAGCCGGATATTCATCACTCGTGTAGCACTTTTTTCCTGCACTCTCTGGTAAGTAATGACAGATGAACAGCCTACCTACAGCTTCACTGATCCAGAAATATCAAATGTGTTTTAGGGCCGTGCCAATAGTCTGTCTTTTTGTCATTGAGTCACAAATGTTAAAGTCTGGTTTTCAGAAGTATTGCCTTTGACACATTTCACATAATTTCAGTTTATTTTGATCTTTGGCTGTTTCATAATTTTACCGATTTACATGTTGCTTTTTAAAATTGAGTCTGGTGGATTTAGCGATAGCGATCTCAGAGCTGTTTCTAGTTAAACAAAAATGATTTTACTCTCTTAAAAAAAGGTCTGTCTCTGTAGGGATCCTTTCCATCTTTTATTCTGGGTGATTGTGTATTCACAAAATCCCTACTGTTCCTGTTCCTACTGCTACAAGAAACATAGAGGATGGATTTAAAAAAGAAAAGGAATGATCAAGAAAAAAACACAAATGAGCATATGGTCTGTGGAAAAATAATAATTTTTTGGTCAATCAAAGCTGCTACTGTACACAAGGGAGACTTATTAAATTGTGTACCCTAGAACAAAAATTAGATTTCTTCAAATGTATAAATCATACATGCACAGCCATCAATGTACAAGTGTAGGTAGGAGTAGGTTGTGCTGTTTTCAATCTCATGTTTTCCAAATATAATCTAAAATATGCAACAGCCTCAGCATGTAGATGAGAGTGAATATTATCATATGTCATGTCACGATGATCAAAAAGCTTAATGAGTGACACAGATATGATGATTACCTATGTGCCAGTCTTTGTACGGCAGCAGAAAGGCTGCCATTGCGCTTCAGTTATTAATGCAGCACTTAATTAGTCATAATTTTATACAACTAATTTACTCAGGACGCATTAAATAAACATAGATGTCTAATTAGAATATTGTGTTAAACTTGTTGGATGGAGTGCAGGCACACACAGTGCGCACACACACACACACATGCTGTGTTCATTATCAGGCAAATACCTTATACTGATAATGCCTTGAGCATAATAGAGTGAGAGTGATTTGCATACACAAATACTCCCGTGCTATGCATGTATGCAGTACATACATTAACCGTACAAGTGTAGAATAAGCTGCATTTCCTGTATCCGCAAGAAAGTAAGCAACATTAAGGAGGCCATGGGTCAGAGCCACAGTGCCGTGACAACAGATGGTTGGTTATTTTTGCCTATACTATGCCAGACCTGCCTAACAATCCTGGAAATGAAACTAATTATATGCTTAAGTAAGCTACATCTTTTGGCTTCACTTTCTTGTACGCTGTTACGTCTTCAGGAGAATGTTTTTAAATTTAAAGCCATTATTACACCCACTTTATCACTTAAGGTCTTCCCACTCCGAACCCTTGTTTTACTCACTAGCACTTTCACACAGAATGCGAATATTATGCTGCGGTAAAGCAACATAAATTTGTTTCTCGAAACAACGTTTCACTTTTGTGAGCGAGTGTAAACAAAACACTCAGAAAACCTGCAGAGTGAACCTTCGAAGATGTCCATATTATGCACATGATGACAGTTATTATGTATAATAGAGTAGAGCAAGCAGGACAGAAAATCAGAATGCACACTCACTGACACATACATACTTCCGGAGGCACTCCATCCACCTTTAAGTGAGTGTGGTGTTTTGCAGCCTGCAGCATTCATCAGCAGGCAGCAGCCGGCAGGCCGCCGCGGTGCAGACGAGCAGTAGGACGGTGCATTAATGAAATGTTAATGGCTGAATTAAGACTGAAATAACCAATCTAGCCTGGACTCCAAGTCCATTAGCATCAGCGCGGCCATGCTGGGGCAAATGACAACACACTACCACCACAACCTCCATCCAGGGCAGGGGCCATAGGGCTGGGGGCCCATGCAGGTAGATGGCATTGGAGGGTGGAGGGGAGTGTGGGGAGACAGTGCTCCATCTGCCTGACCTCTGCTTGTTGGCTGCTGGGAGAACGTCAACAAATGATTTACAAATGAAACAGGAGCGGGCGACTCACGATTGGGTGTCTCTCTCTCTGTGTGATTGATGAATGACGTCAAGGGCAATCTGAACCATTTCCCTGGTTGTTTTTTTTAATTGTGTAATTTGTTAGTCACTTTTTTTAATTGCCACATTGCTTCTCCAGCATTGTCGAGTCCTTCTACAGCAGGGATGTCAAGCCCAACCTCACTAAGGGCCACAATGCAAAATGAGAACCCCATCAAGGGCCGGTCATGTAGTGCAGTGGTTTTCAAACCTTTTTCAATAATGTACCCCATTTGAAATATGTTTTTTTATCTAAGTACCCCCTAAACCGCACAAAACAATCCTGGTAAAAAAAAAAAGCCTAGCTTTAAAAAGAGGGTTAACACTTAAATGCCACACTAAATCCATTCATAACTATGGTGTATCATTATTTAAGGACTTTTGCATGATTGATATTTTTTTTAAAGGAACATTTTTATAGTATAAGTATAGTGTACACATGCTTTCATTTAAGAGTAAAAGTCAAATATCGTTTCCTGTATTATTGCATGTCTCATATAGCCTCCTCATTACAGTTTGGTCGACATGAAGCCTTAAAAACGTCAAAAAAAGTTCCTCAGCCATGATTAAAACAAAAGACAAGAACGTTGAAAAAAGCAACAAAATAAAGGTAGAAAACAACACCAGAACAAGTGACATAACCGTTGAAAAAGCAACAAACTAGGTGCGCCAAACATTTGTGATTGTAAATCAGAATCTGCGAGACGCCGGGTTTGGCCAACGGGCCTTGAGTCTGACACACGTGGTCTACAGGTTTTCAGTGGGACCTGAGGACCTGACATGGTTTCACCAAACACCGAAATGAGTGAAAGCTGGTGTTATGGAGTAGGCAGAGATTGAAAAAGTACAAAAATATTCTACTCAAGTAAAAGTACTGTTAATTTGTTAAACTTAAGTACATGTAAAGTTACCATTATCAAAATTGAATTGAGTAAAAAGCAAAAAAATGTTATAATATGGCCAGGAGTTGACTTCTTTTGCTTCAAATGTAACTTCAGTTGAATTTAACGGGGTTTGGCTTTTAGCTCGGTCTGCTCCACTGGTGTCTGACTTGTCCGTCTCCATCCTTCTTGGGATTTCAGCGCCAGTGAACATCCTGCCCATCATTCACTGCGCTATAGTTTCCGCTGCGCAGTGTTTTTGCCTTGCATGTTATTATTTACATTTTATTTTTTTTTGACCTCAGTAACGTAATTTAAAATGTAGCGAAGTGCAATACTTCAAACAAAACATACTTAAGTAGAAGGTAAAAGTACAGATTTTTAAGTTATGAAAGAAATACTCAATTACAGTAACGCAAGTACATGTCATTTGTCACTTTTCCCCTCTTACAGTAGGTATAGTCGGCTTAAAAAAGGAATCGTTAAGTCTAAAGAAATCGTAGGATCTTTAAAATCAAATAGCTTGTTTTGTCCAACCAACAGTCTCCAAACCCAAAGATATTTAATGCTTTAAAACAGCAAAGCGGCAGATGTATCTTGTATTATAAGTTTTTGTTTAGGATGTGGTCACGTGAAATGATTCATCCCACTCACACTTTCTGTTAATTATCTGTGGTGCCATCATGTGACATTTAATTCAGATTTTTCCTGAGTTTATTATTTTTTACTTGCCTCCTTAAAATGCGTCCTAATTTTCAAACTAATATCTATCGTCAGTGACAACGACCTTTGGACTCTGTCTCTTTAAGAATTAACCAAGAGGTCGATGCTGTCTCCCATCCGTCTACATGAATGTAGCTCAAGATCACTTGGGTCTGATCTTGATTTGGATTTTATTTAATTACAAGTATATGAATGCATGTCTTGCTTTGCAGTAATGCTATTATTCTACATCATGGAACGCGTAATTGAGACCACACAGGGCATTACAGGGCAGCATTATGGCTGAGGAGCTGAGTGATGCGTCTGCGCTTGACGCGCTGCTCCCCGTTTCTTAATTAGAAACTTGGATCACAATGTCGGCCCAAGAATCACACTAGCGTGCTTCGTTTACATCTTGCAAAGGGGGGTCACGGATGGCTCCCACGTAGCAAAGTTAGTCAACAAATCAGCTTACAAACATCCACAGATACTTCATGAAAAACAATCTGAGGAAGATACATTAGAGCTCTTAACCTGGTAATGTCCTTTAATTGGGGGAAGCAGTAATTGGTTTAAGCATTAATCAGATTGGAGCCGGTTGTGGTTAAGCGTTGTGTGAATGCGAGGTTTCCGGTCAAAGTATGAAAAGACTTTTTGTTGGAAATAAATGTGTTTGTGCCGCTGGGGGCCTCTGGAGCACATTATGTGATCATGATGACCCTTAGATTCAATGACCAAATATGCACTTAGTGATTGCAGTGCTTGTACCGCGCACTTTATGGGAAATTTATCTCTGCAAACATGTTCAGGGAGGGGGATTTCATTCTTGTGAGGGCTTGTTCCACCTTATATATTATGCTGATTTTTATTGACATTGCATTTAGTCATTTGAATAATGACTAAATGCAGAGGCAGATTGGAATATCCGTTACAATAATCTCTTTAAAGTGATTAGGCAGAGCCAAATCAACCCCATTTCTTGTTATGTGACATCAAAAGCGCAGTAAATTAGAATTTAAAAGACTACACTTTTCTTTAAAATATTTTTTGGGCTTTTCTGTCTTTTAAATTTGACAGGACAGAAAGGGGAGAGAGGGGAAGGCATGCAGGAAATCATCACAGGTTGGATTCGAACCCTGGACCTCTGCGTCAAGGCATAAACCTCTCACTACATGTGTGCCCGCTCTACCACTGAGCAGCCTGGCCACAGAGACTCCACTTCTTGTTAGCCTGGTCCAGGTTCCTGGTGCACACTTGTGGTATTAACGTGATTGTCATGAAGGCTACACTTGTTCACTTTGTTAAAGTTAGAGAAAAGTTATTTGGTTGATTGGTGTTTTGGTTAAATATTGTATGCCATCCCAATCTGTGTCCCATCACATGCTTTATGTCAGTGTTTTCAGTGGCCTACACATAATGTCACTCATGTTTAGGTTGCCAGCAGCTTTTTCTAGTATTAATCCAAATGTTTGAAGATGGTGACATGTCTAAACATATGTTGACTATTGAACACACCCACAAATGTATGGTTGCTAAGGGCCACAATGCAAAATGAGAATTCCATCAAGGGCCAGTCATGTAGTGCAGTGGTTTTCAAACCTTTTTCAATAATGTACCCCATTTGAAATATGTTTTTTTATCTAAGTACCCCCTAAACCGCACAAAACAATCTTGGTAGAAAAAAATGCCTAGCTTTAAAAAGAGCTCAGTGACTGAGCCATGATTGAAAACAATCTAATTATTCAGTTATTGATATATGTATATATCCATATACAGTACATAGGATCTTCTTGCAGTCAGCGTGTTGGTCAGGCCATTTAGGTTCCCCCTCACCATATTGGGAAAACCATTCCTTAGGGACCTGTCCTTGTGCATGGAGCATTACCATGTTGAAACAAAGAAAGTTCTTGTTGCCACAAAGTTACCATTGTATGCTGGAGCATTCACTGGAACTAATGGGCCCAGATCAAACCATGATGAACAGCCCCAAAAGCATACAAATTCATGCAGACAGTATGTCCTCCTCTATGTATTTTTGCTAATTCAAAGTAGTTGTTGATGAATGACTGAAATTGGCTTCCAGCTACATTTTGACCACAATTCTTAGCTGTTTGAAATCAGCAGTTATCTAACGCCTCCCTGAAAACTGGATCCTTGGCTCTTCTCTCTGAGGTTTTTAAGTCGACCAATGAGATGATTTCAGCCTGCAGAGCAGCTCAGACTCGGAGGAATGTTTGCATAATTAACACTCTGATGTACAGTGTCTTGTCTTGGCTGGCTGGTGACATACAGTACGCTCTTGTAGGGATCAAACTTGTGAAAGACACGCCTCTAGCTACATCCCTCTCTACGATCTTAAAATGTTCTTTGGAAGTGTCTCAATGCAAACGTCATTTTGGACAAAAGGAGGGAGGGATCTTTTTGTTGTTGCATAATGCAGAAAGCATGTAGATTTGAATACAGCTTTCGCTATTGTTGAAATCGACAGTAGTGACTGCCAGCAATTCACAATGGTATAATAGAAAACTAGACCTTGGGAGGGGAGAGGGAGTCGGAGGGGGGAAAAAAATCATATAGATAGAAAAAAAAGGTTGCCACCTTCACCTTGCATACTTGTCATTTGCCCAGCGTCAGGTCATTAAATTCACATTAGGCCTCTCTAAGGGACCTTCGGATGCTGTTAGTGTACCTAAAGCTGTGTGGCAGTAAAAAAGAATCACAACTTCCTCCTCTCCACGATGACACACACACACACACACACACATAAAAGCTTTGCATTCTGACACTGGATCATTATGGTCTCTCATGTCTGTTTTTTCCCCTTTTCTGGGGTTGATAATGGAGACTCCGGGGCACAAGAGAGACGTTGGCAATGTCCATTTGTCCATCCCCTGGAGGACGGAGCTGGATCTGAGTCAAAGTTTTAGATCGCTGCCACTGAGATGGCATTAACTCCCAAGTCTCATGGGTCAGCTGCGTGAATCATTTATTTACAAAAAACCTTCGACAGCCGTTTCAAATGTCAGATCACGTTAGGGCCATGTCCCTGGATTATTCAAAGCAACAAAAAAAAGGAAAACAAAAAGGTAGATGGGGTGCCACTTTGTCATAGAGTGCTTACCTCATGCCACAAAGGGCAAAAAATAAAAAAAAATCTGTCACAGCTGTGAGGCTGTGTGGCTCATAATACACAACATCAGTTATAGACAGTATTAACCAGATTTACCAAATAGTGCATACAATATTTGAACAAAAGTGCCAAGTAGACTCAAAACACAACACTAAACAAAGTACTAAAAACAAGAACAAGACTCAAGATGTTGTTGTTCATCAGTGCCCTTAAAATGAGTTTAAAAACCCCTAGTGGGAATAGTGAAGCTTTGTCTGTTGCTATTCAAAGTGAAGCTGAATACAATATTTTTTGTTTGTTTTTTTTTCCTTTTTTTTCTTCTTTACAAGCTTCAAAACTGACACAATTACACACTGATTTAGTTGGAAGAGGCTGGGTGGCGACGGTGACCTTCCACGTGTTTATCTGGCCACGTCTGACATTGGCCACCCCATTTGCCTGCATATTATTGTTTATCGACAGAAGTTGGGGGGGTTTATAGGTTGGTGTTGGACGGACAGCTGCTGTGTTTGGCTGTTGACCAGAGGCCTAATAACTAATGCATGAGAGGGACATTACCTGTGAGCAGCTGCCATCCAGTTGCATGACACTGTGCCCAACAATAACCGTTCTAATGGGAATGGAGTCAGTAATAATGATTTGAGCTGCACAGCATCCTCGGACTAAAGCCTTTTGATAACGAGTTTCTAACTTCTGGTAGCATCCTGTATCCATAGATCAGGAGTGTCAAACTTCTCTAAAGGCCACACTGTAAAAAGGGGATCACATCGAGGGCCGGACATGTGGAGTTTATTGACATGCTTTGATTTCTATCGATAAAGTCAAATATGCCAAGAATGTCGGAAAAAGTGAAAAAGAAATTACACAAGAAATCACCAGAAATAATAATTGTCAAAAACGTTAAAGAGCGAAGAACATCATCGGGGGGGGGACTGACTGGGACTGAGTTTTATGACCTTACACCAAACGATGGAGACGGCGGGAGCGCCCCGACTCCAGCACCACTCTCAGGATTTCATACAGATATTAGAAAACAGTCAGACAATGGAATCAGTTACAAAGTCATTTGATGTAAGGTCGCCATTAGGCTACGTTCAGACTGCATTATTGCTATACTGTCTATTTCATAGTTTGGTGCAGAACTTTCAAAGAGACTCTAAATCTAAACTTTATACTTTATAAACCTGATCTGATTGCAGAAGCACTGCAGAGTTTTTGACTCCTGGCAGATATTACTCTGTGCTATTACTTTTCTTTTCAAACAGTGCCTATCTTTGCTGCTGGTTGTGTCAAACGCTCAGTGTATTGGTTTATCCCTTTTGCTTCTCATTTCTCATCTTTACACATGAGTTGATCGCAGCAGCTCCATTTACATCTCCCCCCCACCCCCCCACCCCACCTTCAACCACGTCCTGCGAGCGAGACAGCTGTGAAAACAGTGTGGAATCTGTGCAACCGGCAAAGAAAACCATCTCGTTGCCCTGACTTTAACCAGATTTTCCAGGGATATTAGAGGAAAACAAAAGATGTGACATCCCAGTGTTTTCCACCGTTCAAAGCTCCATTGGATAACTTTGATGCAAGATTGACTCTGAATAAAAGGGATGGGGGAACATTTTGGATGGCTTCCTTATGTTTAAAGTGAGGTGACACTTAAACTGGTCCATGAATTTGCATGTATAATTGCCGTCTTTAGCATACATAATAAACCTCCCTTAAGATGTGGAGATCTGCACAAAAAAAGATTGTATGCTTTTCGTGATGAGACTTGAGCCACATGGCTCTGATGGAAAGAAAAAGGAAAAAAAGTTTTGTGTCTCATTCCCTTTAGCTCTATCTCAAAAAAAGAGGAATACATTCTTACAGCACACAACATCTGTACAAATAAATGTGAGACATTTGTCTCTGTGACATTGATACAGAGGCATAATAATAAAGTTCATAAAAGATAATGACACAGTGTGACTCAAGACCAATAGGATGCAGCACAGTCACCGCGTATGTTAAGTGATGTGATGTTAAAACTAGAAAGAGCAGCGGTGGAAGTATGTAAGTATTCAGATCCTTTAATACCGCACTGAAAAATATATTATATATACAGTATAATATGTTACAAGTAGGGCTGTAACAATACACCAAACCCACCATTTGGTTTGTATCACAATTCTTTCAATTCAATTCAAACCTCGATTCTTTTTCAACATATTTTTGTCATTGATTACATGCCACTTTGCAACACACAACAGATACCTTATTTATTGATATTAATAATTTCAATATTGATCGATCCAACACCAAAGATTCTTTTGTACCTTCAGTCAACTCTTTTGATTGAGATAAGAATAATAAGGGTAACAGTAATGGACAATTCCGCTCCCAACCTGTAGGGGGAACGAAGAGGTGTCTGCTGTAAAGCTGCTGGTTGACTCTGTATAGCTAGATAACTAATCTAATGGTAATTTAGCTAGCTAGCACACCTGTCTTCTGCCTCAGTCTCCTGGCACTGCAAGGCTCTAGTCAGCCCCCAGCCAGCTAGCAGCCGTTCTGGTAAGCAATTAGCTCCGGTGCTAAGGACGCTAAGGGCAGTACTGAACATTTATTGTTAATAAAAATGTCTAAAGGCAGCACTGGCCCCCAGGCATCTTCACATTATTTGGCACTCTTTAAAAAAAAGGAAAAGAAAAAAAAGGTTTGGACACCCATGATGTAAACAATCAGAACAGGTGTATATGTATGTTTGTGTGTGTGTGAGCTGACGTTATTGTTTATTTTACACAGTGTAATAGACAGAGTATCATGGGCAAGGCACACATCCAGTGTACCAAATATTACGAGTGCAGTTTGGAGATATGTGTTCATGTCCAGCATCTACCTGGCATATACAGTTTATTTTACGTAAGCACACGGATCAGCACCCAGACAAATTCTTGTAAATTTATTGCAGCAGGTGAATAATGTGATTGAGTAAATGATTTGCAGGAAAAACCACCAGTCGCTCTACGATAAGAGACCTCCTTAAATCAGCAAGAGCTGGGGAAAAAAAGATGTCAAAAACAGAGCCCGCCCCCCCAACCCCCCACCAGCTGGCGCATGGGCACCGGCCTCATTTTATTCTAGCCCATGTATAAAACACAGTGTGGGAATAGGTTTGACTGATCTATCCCATCTAATATGCGACTTTCTCTCTTTCTCTCTGTTTTTATGCTCATAAGTTGCAAATGGCTTCATTAAAACAAAAGCACGACCATAGGGAGCACATAAAACATGCTGCTGCTACCTAATATGGTATTTATGACCCGGGCTAAATGTAGAGTGAATTAAACTTTAAAGGATTGCATTCAGGTAGACTCGCCGACGTTTGTGGAGGAATGTCCATTAACAAGATGAAAGAAGAGGGGTGTGTGGGTGGGTGTGTGGGTGGGTGTGTGTTATTCCCCCATGGCCACCGGTGGAACATCAGCTAGACGGCTCACTAGACCTAGACACCTTACAATAACCACATGCGAAAATGAAAAATTGACTGACGGTTCCGCCCAGGAGCTCCAGCCTCTTGTATTTACAGAAAATAATTAAAACGTAATATCATCAAAAGTGTCTTCTCCCGCTTCCCCTCCAACCCCCACGCTTCTTTCACCAAAATCTCTCCTTGTACTCATTGCCTCACTCTATCTGCGAAAGAAGTTTTCATCTGCCGGAGAAAATAAACCAATTAACAGCCGATGGGAGTCGAGATGCCGCTAAGGAGGGTTTCCGACCGACCGCGATATGATGCAGAATGCTTATTAGAGAAACGGGTTCAGGTCTCAATAATCACTGGACACGCTTGGAACCAATTCTACATTCATCAGCTGCTGGATTTCCCAGTGGGGAAACACAGGAGCAAAGGCCCCGCCAGCCGCTCTGGATGCCTCAATCTCAACCTGGCCGACCTGCTTTGGGCGACACTTAGAGCTGTAACAATTCCAAATGTTGCTGTACAGTTACTTGTCTCGGAAATAACTGATTTAGGGCCGCACAATATGAGGAAAATATGCGATAACGTTGTTGAATAGCGCAATATCGTTACTACGCGCAATACATAAACAGATATTGTTCTCAGTTCTGCTGCTTTCAGTATTTAGCTAATATACCACAAACTGCTTATTGAACTTAAAACAAACATGAAAGGAAATCATTTCCAACCTTCTTTTATTGAACAAATTGAACGTGTAATAGAACATAAAAGGCAGCACTAAACTAAGTGACCCGATGTGCCGCGGCCTATCGTGATATATATATATTGCACCAGTTGGCATTGCAATGACAATAAAAAAAGAGATATTGCGCAGCCCACAATTAATTTCATTCAAATTTCAAAAATATTTTGGGTTTTCTTTCAACAAAATTGCCTCAAACTACCACAGATTCACAAGTCAAATTTAAGTATTGGTTCACTGCTATCATTGACTTTTGGGTGTTTTATTTAATTTTGTTACCCAATTATTATTATTATTTTTTTTGTCACTTTTTCCTGCATTTTTGGCATTTCCCAATGGGTTTGACGTTTTGACTTTTTGGGGCTTCATGATGCCCAAACTGTAAGTGAGAAAGCTATATGTGACAAAGCTATATGAGAAACGCAATAATATATATATATATATATATATATATATATATATATATATTATAATTTGTTTCTCTTAAATAAAAGCAGTCTGGCCCTCGTGAAATTGAGTTTGACCCCCCTGCTCTAAACATTAAAACCTGCACACTGCACCGGTCCAGGGTTTGGAAAGTCCTGCACAAGGGAAACCCTGTGTGCTCTGATACACCAAGCATTACGGTAGAAGTCCAACAAGCATCCACCAGCTGCACGCTGGTTTGAAGATTTTTCTAACTGTAGTGGCTCTGTTGATGCATGAATGTAATATTTTGTTTCTTTGCAAATCTCCTACGTACAGCAGGTCTGTGCTGCTGCGGCACTGAAGTGCTAACAGATGGAGTTTTGAAAGTCAACGGTTCAGTTTCACTTCAGTGCCTCAGTGTTGTTGTTTTGCTTTAACGTTTCTCTTTTTTTTATTCTTAACTTTTTTTTTCTCGAACTGCACTTAGTTTCTCATCACTGCATTGGCTTACATTGAAAAACAGATTGTACATACTGCATTAAATGATTTGCAGATCAGAAAATATTTTGTTTTTAATTTGTCTTCAAGAAGCCTAAGCTAAAAACATCTATATTTAGTTAACTTTGATAACTTATGTATAGTTAGTAATGTGTATTTTGCTGTGGAAATGTGAGCTGGCATTTTTGTCTTTTTCCAGTATTATTTAAGATCATATGTGCTGCATCTTGGGTGGGATTTGTATTCATTTGTGGTGCCTTGAGAGCCTGTCTGAATTGACCATATTGCTTAACGCAAGGGCATAACTTTGGGTTCAACATTGCGGAGGGGGGGATCTCTAACTAACTTGGGAGGTCCCGGGACGTGTGTGCATGTGCAAAAAAGCTACAAAAACATAGAAAAAATTATTGCAAAAATCTCGAAAAAAAAACGTCAAAAGGCTACAAATGTCGGAAAAGGCAACAAAAATGTTGGAAAAGCATCAAAAACATCTGAAAAAACTTACAAGGTGATGAAAAAATTGACAAAAAGAACTCAAATTGCTTAACAGATTCTCCCAAAAAAACAATAAAGGTGACAAAAAGGTCAAAAAATTCAACAAAAACTTAAAAAAGAAATGAAAACATTGAAAAAATTACAAAAAAGTCAAAAGGCGACAAATGTTGGAAAAACGGCCAAGACGTCAGGAAAAAAGTCAAAAATGGCGATTAAAAAAAATATTGAAAATGCAACAGAAACCTTAAAATGGAACAAAAACATTGAATAAAAAGCACAGTTTTGATTATTATCCCCCTCGTAAATTACGCATTTCGCATAATGCAATGAGAAAAAATACGGTCGTCATTATTCCAAATGATTTGGCGTTTAAGAATTCCATGGATCACTTCCTGTGCAGACGTTTCCTTAAAGCGACCACTGGTACAGCAGAATGGAATGTGGGCAAACATTAGTCTCCATTATCTCACTGTTTGGCAGACGTTGGAGCTTTAAGCTTATGAGACCGGTGCGTTTTTTGCAAGTATGTAAATATGCCTCCCAGAGCAGCTTCATGATATTAAATTATTTATGATCTGGATTCATATTGTATATTTATATTTATGTAGTGTCAGGCTGATATAGGGTAAGTCAAAATAAGGTCTAAAGAAACTAAACAAATTAGTTTCCTGGAAACATATTCATATATTCTTCTTTATATTAGTGTTTGTTTGCCTCATGGCAATCACCGACTCAAGTTCAAAGTTGACCCAGTTTCTGATTTACCAGTACAGATGTGATCAGTGTAGCAAACCCACTCAGCGCTGCCGAGATCCTGCTGCATGTTTGATTCATTTACAAAGAAAATGTTCTAAACAAATCTTTAGCTGATTTAAAAAGTTTCTTACAATGACCTGTCGAGTAGTTAAGCTGACCTTAACGTTTTGTATTAATATTTAGTACTGTGGATCCAGGGCTGGTAAAAAATATCAGCCCTGGACTTTTGACCAAACCAGCCCATCACAATCAGCCAGACACCACCCTGTCCTTGTACTCCCCCTTCAACACGTGTACACACTGATACCAGCCCCTAATACTGCCACAGATAGTATGATAGTTTACTCACTGAGGCATAAAGGCTGCCTGGTTCTTGATGGCAAGATGGCTAAAGGTTGAGGGTGGGGCATGGCTTTCATCCATAGACTGCAAAAATACTGTCATTGGTTTCTTTAGGATGTATAGCAAACAAGGCATATGTCTGTATGTTAAGCTAAAGCTGCATTTTGTGAACGGTATGCAACTTGTGTTATAGGGGAATGTGGATAAATCAGAACATGGCTTACTACCAGCTAACTTGTCCTCTCTAGTAGACAATGGCTTCTAAATCAATCATTTGACATGCTTAAATCTCGTGTTTTTAGCTTACGAAAGGGCCCTTTGTGGAGTTGTTTTTGCTGCCGGTGGGTGTGGAACTTAAAGTTAGCTCTGTCTCTATGGTATAATGGAAGTTGGCCATAGGGGTGAGACAAACCAGTCGGCCAAACATGTGATCTCTCTCCTCTCTGTGGGACGGTCAGCCAAAGACCAAGGATGGGATTGGCCAGTGTTCACATGAAAGATGCACAAGTTGGCCAATCATATGATCTCTATTCTCTCTATGGGCCAATCAAAAAAAAACAACTTTCTAGCGGCGTGCAGCACATGCAGGCCACACAAATAGACCGGCCCACTCCCCTGTCACCCTATAATTTGTACCTGCTGGGGAAGCCCCAGGTACTTCGGGAAATCAACCAGCGTCATGTCTGAATTTATAATCTAATCTGCTAATGTGCTCGAGCAGAAAGCATGGTAATGTTTTCCATGTGAGAAGGCGTTACGTCTATCATATGTTACATCTGTCATATGTTACGTCTGTTATATGTTACGTCTGTTATATGTTATGTCTGTTATATGTTACGTCTGTTATATGTTATGTCTGTTATATGTTACGTCTGTTATATGTTACGTCTGTCATATGTTACGTCTGTTAAATGTTACGTCTGTTATATGTTACGTCTGTTATGTTACGTGTGTTATATGTTATGTCTGTTATATGTTACGTCTGTTATATGTTACGTCTGTCATATGTTATGTCTGTCATATGTTACGTCTGTTAAATGTTACGTCTGTTATATGTTACGTGTGTCATATGTTATGTCTGTCATATGTTACGTCTGTTATATGTTATGTCTGTTATATGTTATGTCTGTTATATGTTACGTCTGTTATATGTTATGTCTGTTATATGTTATGTCTGTTATATGTTACGTCTGTTATATGTTATGTCTGAGGTCTGCCACTTCCATCGCAATTTGAAGCACACATTGTGCCACGTTTTAATTTCAACAAATACAAAAGTATGGCAAAAATTTTCATCTATTGGTGCCTTTGCATTGACTTTGTATAAAATTCCGCCGCCGAATTTGCGTGAAACGCTTTGGGTGTGTGACTGTGTCATGAGTTGAATGCATGTATGCATGACCTAGGCTACCGCTACATGATGTGAAATTTCCATTTTGTCCCCTTGCTCTTGATTGAAGTCACATCTTGTGATTCTGCATTTGGGATGCACAGGTAAGAGTGCACATATTTGAAATGGCCACAGGGATCATACATCTTAGATAGCTGTGTGATAGGCACTTCTGTAATGGCTTACACTCTCTCTTTCCTTCTGCTCTCTTCCCACGAGGCTCGCCCACCTTTTTAACGTTGCAGCTCACAGATGGGCCAAAAAAGGTTCCCTTGCTTTTCACGTGACCTCTGTTGAATGTAAAAATGTGTGACACAAAGTGGTGCGGTTTCATATTTGTTTAGCAGTGACTGGCTCAATGCGCCAGGCGTAATGGCACGGCTCCGGTATCCAGATCACCGGAGGCGGTGCATCAGGGGACAACCTGGGATCACCGTGCTGCTGATTTATGCATGAGCCATGTGCTCACTTTGCTGAGACAGACGGAGCCGACGGTAACAGAGGAGACATTTTGGACGGGAAAGGCATCCTCTGTTTTCACGACGCTGGGGCGACAGAGACGACAGGGATGGGCGGAGGCCTTGACAAAGATATTACATATTCTTATGTTGTGTTGGTACCAGCTACCTGTCTGTTTCAGCCATCTGCCATGTGAAATGAAGAACACTGGGGAAGCAGAAAGGGACAGCAGCCCGTTAGAGCAAAGTTATTGTTCAGATGCACAAAACCCTCACTCAGTCAAAAAAACCAGGTTACTAAATGTCACGTCCTTGAGGAGTTGGGGGGGCAGCAAAGGCTCACATTCACTTTAAATCTCCAAGAGAGATTTATTCACATTAGGCTCAAGGCAACATGAGAGCACATCTGAACTAGGGCTGCATCTGAGGAAAATATCTAATTGCAATTATTTTGACGGATATTGTTATTGAGGGAATGATATCTCATATCAATATTCTCATTTTCATTGAAAAATATTTAAAGTGATTTATAGAATACTTTTTGCGAGGAACTGTACCAAACAGGTTTTTTTCAAAAACGAGTTGGGTTTCTTTTCCTTCTTTAGGATAGGATTTGTAGTCCGGGACGTCTCTGCAGCCCCACAATACTTGATTCAGAATGGTTGGACACATATTTTGCCTTTAACAAAAATTGCAACCCTCCCCAGCGATGTGGATATAGCTCTAGTCCATATTGCGATTTGGATAAAGTTGCGATTCATTGAGCAGCCCTACTGTGTCTGAACAGGCATGGCATATTCTCTGCCTGTGCAATTTCTTTTAGTATTTTGGTCAGTTTTGAGGCAAATTGTAACCATACAAAGCACAATGTTTGGACCCTTTTTGTATCACTTGATATTTAGTTTTTTCCCTTTGGAAGCAAAACATCTGAATTTCTTCTTTTTTTGCGATTGATTTTCAAAGACAACCCTCTGAAATCGCTTTTCTTCAGAGCACCGACATCTGTTACTTAGCTTTGTAGAAGTTTACCAACTTATTTCTCTGCTAGATGACTGGGAATTAAATAAACTGGAAGTGTACATGCTCGCTGCTCGATATTGACAACGTCTCACGTGTGGCTTTCTACAACATTTTTAAACCTTATGAATCTCATTTTAAATAAACAAAACCACAGATAAACAATCCAGGGTACAAGCGGCCGAAGTGGGTTTCCTCAGGAGGGGGGCTGGCGTCTCCCTTAGAGATAGGGTGAGAAGCTCAGTCCTCCGAGAGGAGCTCGGAGTAGAGCCGCTGCTCCTTCACGTCGAAAGGAGCCAGTTGAGGTGGTTCAGGCATCTGGTGAGGATGCCTCCTGGGGACCCCCCTATGGAGTTGGTCCAGGCACGTCCAGCTGGGAGGAGGCCTTGGGGAAGACCCAGGACTAGGTGGAGGCACGTCCAGCTGGGAGGAGGCCTTGGGGAAGACCCAGGACTAGGTGGAGAGATTATATCTCCAACCTGGCTTGGGAACGCCTCGGGATCCCCCAGTCGGAGCTGGTTGACGTGGCTCGGGAAAGGGAAGTTTGGGGTCCTCTGCTGGAGCTGCTGCCCCCGCGACTTGACCTCGGATAAACGGATGAAGATGGATGGCAGAACAATAAAACAAAAAGGTCTGTTTTCCCCTGATACCTGCGCCATGTTGTTCCTGTGTGCTGCCGGCTTTCTCATGCTAAATGTATGAGCCGTCAGCTGAGTGTCGATCCCAGGTGACCATAAAATGCTATGACATGCAGACAAACACACTGTGGTAATAGTGAGCATGTCATTTTAACGGTCACAGTTCCAACAGCATAGCACTTGGTGGTATAGTGGCCAGTGACACTACACCCAGGGGATCAGAGGACCGATCTTTAAGGCTCAACCCTTCATTTTTTGTTGACTTGAATCCTAAATACATTCACCTGTAACAATTCCAAATGTTGCTATGAATTGTCTCATTCAGTCAAATTTAAAAATATGAAAATTTGTATTACTAGTATTCAATTATGTATAACGTTTTCAAACAAATTAAAGTTCTTAATGAATTCCATTGGTTACAGCAGCAGTTATGTGACCCAGATAATGTAGTAACACAGTACACAGCCTTTCAAGTAAACCATGCCTCTTTATTATCATAAAACATAGTCTTTTTTTCTTAAATGAACAAAAAAATTAAAAATATAACATTTATCCTAAGAATTAATCATTAAAAAGAAAAACAGAGTATGTTGGATTTCTCTGGCTTGAGGCAGCTCCAGCCCAGGATATTTGGAGTTGCTATGGCAACATGTGGCAGCTGCCGCTAGTATAGCTTTAGCTCAACGGTCCAACCAATATTCACTTATATGATTACAATATGGCATATCTAAACAAAATAAACAATTATCGTCAACAGCCGTGCCCCTTAGGACCTTAGCTAATGTTAGCAAACATTTTGGAATTTACACATTAGAAAAATAAGAGCACATATCCCCCGGGGAACTACACTAGCATAATGAATGACAGTGTTGTCATTTAAGGTAACAATACTAATTTAACAAAACACAATAGTATATTAAAGGTAAACTATTATATAGCATTTTTTACTAGAACATGTTTACACGCTTTAATGTTAACAAAAACACACTTTCTCATACTGCCCATGGCTACTGCTACTGTAGCTCTGTCTTATCTCTTCAAGCCCCCGTTCCATAAAAAGCTCAGTCTGCTCTGATTGGCCAGAGTGTTTCTGCGACTCCAAGTCTCCTGGAATCTCTGCTCCGCTGTTGTTTCAATAGCTAGTATCAGCTGGAGCTAGTATATAGCAGGACTTTGTACTGTGAAATCACCAAATATTGCACAACATGTCCCAGCAGTAAAGTGACCCGGAATTGGGGAGAAATGACCAACATTGGCCGCCAAGACTCCAGCTGTCTGGCGTTAGCATGCAGCTACTTTATAGTTAGCAGTAGGCTAACGTTAGGTTGTAATGGAATGGAGCAGCACTTTCCACCATCACAAATCGCAGATAAAGGCTTCTGAACCAAACACTACCCAGTCGGACATGTTTCAACAGTAATGCCACCCGGAATTGGAGAGAATTTAACATTGGCAACATCTTTTACTGATGTTAGCATGCAGCTATATCCGACAATGTTAACACCACAGTAGCGTAAAAACACACACACACACACACACACACACACACACACACTTCAGTAGTTTGTGCCTGGAGCAGATAACTAATCCCATGTCCCATAGAAGGCCCGGTAAGTGTAACGTGAAGCAGAGAGCAGAAAAAACTGTTAAAACCAAAGCGTTCAGAAATTATGAAGCCACCTTGTTCAAACTGCTTTTTAACGGTCGAAGGCCGACTTGACTTGCAGCTGTGGGTGGGGCGTCCTCTGGTAGACATCCACAGGATCATAGGATAGCTATGGTTCTAACAGGCATTGGAAACGGGTTTGATGGATGCAATACTAAAGTGTTACCTATCTCATTAAAAAAGAAATGCTGTAAGGCGCCCCTATATAGAGGTCAATTCCTCAACACAGTGGCGGCATGTTTGACTCCGCCCTGCGGCCTTTTGCTGCATGTCATTCCCCCCTTTCATGTCTTCATCTGTCCTATATGAATAAAAGCCTAAAATGCCTCCAAAAAATCTTGCTTTAATTTTGGTTAAACGCAGAAGCCGCGATTGAATGTAAAAAGAAAATGTTAGACAATAGTTACTGTGCTTATTGACATTACATATATAATTAAACCTTTTACAGCATCCAAAAAATATATAAATTGCTACAACAATCTTTGTAGAATTTTTCTCCAATAGATTCCAGTTGTGTCTGTGACATCTGGATCACAGATTCTACCTCTAGCAAATGAAATATGGTGTAATGATTGTGACAGATGTAGATGTGCCTGAATCATATCCCACACAACACAACTGTTAACTTCCACCAGGGAGCACCTCGAACATGTGGACCCAAATGTGTGTGTGCTTATCAACATATCAAGTCTCATTTATTAAGGGAAGTATGTTTCCTCAGGGTCAGATATGTGAGGCTGGCCTCTGTGTTACTTTATCTTTAAACAGGCCTATACCTATGACAAAGCAAAGCTTGTGTTTTTTTTCTTCCCACCGTTCTTGCTCATACAGCATTAATTCCAACAGGGAAACCTGCATGGCTATCTAGCCCCCTTTGAGCATCCCTATCCTTGTTTATCTTGACAGCGCTCTCCTTAAGCAGGCCGTGTATCCATTTTTGAAGGAACCACCGGCTGCGTAGGTAAAGATGGGAATTTGTAGTGACAAGGGGAGGGCATCAGCACAACAGAGGTACTTAGGGAAAGAGACAACCTTCTCCAGTGAAGGCAAATGAGACTTGTCATCCGGCAGTTGGTGCAGTAATTATAAAGGGTGCATTGAATTTCCCAGGGATTCCAGGAGAATGGTGTAATGGAAGAAAACACTAAGAATTTTATAAGCCAAGCTAGGGGGGTGGGGAATAAGAAAGGGGAGTCTAACCTATCCACTGAAGCATGCCTTTATAAAAGAAACATCGAAGGTGTTTGGGATATTAAGTCATTGTGCTACCAGTAAAACAGACTTGCTGATTCTGTGAAACAGCGGTAGAAATGGCTGCTGTTGTCTTAAATTACCAGTTAAGTTGTTGCACATTGCCTCAGTCATTTGGTAAATAGCAGACGCACCTGCTCGTCTAACCCTTCTGCTTTTTTAAGTGCTCTAGCAGCGGATGCTGGGATCGTTATCATCGCCGCAACAAATAGCTGGAGAGATGGCCTTCTATATCAATCCCAATGATCTTACACAGATGATACTCTCAAAATGCACCATTAGTGGGTTTTGTCATCCGTTTGCTTACAGATGTGTTGCAATGTAGATTTAAGTATGTGTTTGCATCATTAATAAGAATCAAAATCTTTTAGCATGAGAAATCTCAGATTCAGTGTTTTATTGCTTTGGTAGTCATATTCTAGTAAAGACAGTAATTATGTCAACTTGATATCATTTATATAAAAAGAATCACAGAGGCAAGAGAAAGTTTGCCTGTGTCTGGAATAGAGGTGTGAATCTTCACTGATCTTTCCATCACGATGATCATGTCTTTGATTTGATATCTCGATCTATCATAATACATTTTGTTATTAAAGCCATATAGGATATTTAATTCATAGCTTTTCAAGCTTCAAAAACACAACATTCTGCAGTGCTCTAATACTAAATAAATTGGATAAATAAAACTACAATACTGGGGACATGGCACTTCCTGAATGTGCAAAACAGAATATGTAAACAGAAATGTCGTTAGGCCTACAATAAATTGTAAACAGAAATAACGGCTTGTGACCCGGTCGATTATAGATGCTGCATCGTCCATGTCTGCTTTGCGTCAATTATTTGATTCATTTCAACACCTCTAGTGTGGAAGCTCACTGTTGACCTTACAGTACATTCAACAGATTTAGCAAACCTAATTTTTACGACTATACAGAATGTGCATTCAGCCCCCATCCAGGGGCTATCTATGACAGAGTAACTGAAGCATTTTAATAAGGCACTGGCCAAAAGTGCAAGAGAACTTCTGACTTTTTCAATGTAAATTTCTCTTATACACTGTTTTATATTATAAGTTGGCAGTCTGTTGGCGAGGATCAGATTTTTCTTTAACCCTTCAGAGGTCAGCCGTTAAAAACCTGCAATGACGCCTTCATCGAGGAGCTGTTAAATGAATTTCAATAGCGTGGCTTTCACTGGAGACTTTTACTGCCCTTCAATGATCTTAATGTGGTTTTAGAGGCTTTTTCCACCTTTTGCGAGAGTAATCTGCAGCGGGTGGGGGGCGAGCGAGCGAGCTCTGGATACTTGCCGTTTGTTTGAATGGTAATCGACACATTTAAAAGGTACTGCACATTAGAAACATAACTTCTTTTATCAGCACATCCCAATTCCCACATACCTCTGGCAGCATTTGCTTTGAAGCACCCAGGCAGGGTAAACATGTCTCTAACACTAAGGAATCCTCATGCTGTAACGATGTATCTCTCCCCCCTCCGATAAATATTTCCCCAGGCCAACAACGTGAACAACTTGGATATACCTTATACGCAAAATGGTTAGATATCAATTAAAAGTTACCCAGTTGTTTACCTATTTGCAAAAAAAAAGAAGACCTTGAGTGTTTTCGTCAGGGATTTTTTTCTTCTGTAGATTCATGCATCCCCCCCCCCCCATAAACATTCATGTATATTTGAATCTGACAGTTACATCTGCTCAAGGATGCACTGCCTCGAGCAGCATCGGCAAAGCTCGCCGTCGACTTTTATTTTTTTGCATCCCATTGGTGTGCCATGAACCTTTTTTGCATTTCCACAATCCTCTGTTCACCTCCAGAAACCAACCGACCCCCCCGCCCATCACTTCAGAGAACACAGATGTTAACCTCATCCTCCCTGTCCGTGTCTTCAGGACACACGGAAGCTCACCGCCGACTCAGAGTGTCCCTCAGCGACAACTGTCCTGATTTTGAGTGACATCAGAGTCAGTCCTCAGTCACTCTGATCCCGTCAAGGAGTTGGCTGAGACGAAGTGATGGGCGGATGGCCTATTTATACCCCAGTCACCTGATCTCTCACTCCCCCACAGGCCAGGAATATTAAATTGACAGCAGCATATTCTGAAATGTGTGATTGCCCCGGAGCCTGCAGATACTCAGGGTTATCTGCTTTTTTATTATTGTTTATTTTTAACTTACCTTGACAAACACTTGGAGGACTCTTGTGCGGCCCCACAATCCAAAGCAATAACACCGGGGTTGGTGGTTTGATTCCTTCTGGAGTTACCTAAAATATGTATGTTCTTTATGCTCTGCTGATCAACAGATTTATCTGTCCATTGTTATCTATCTAAAAAGGAAAATAAGTTGATTTGATCTGATTGACAGTTTGATTGGTTTCCCATTTTTAAAAGGACAATTCATCCAGCAGGTCCTTGTTCTTCCTGTTTTCCATCTCTCTTCCCTCCTTTCAGAATCAGAAAAGGTTTATTGCCACGTGGAATCTGCCTTGTTGAACGGTGCAAACAAAAACAAACATTAAAGATGAATATGATATAAACAATAAATACAGAAAACAAACGTAGACTCTGAAAAGTAAATCCGTAAAATAACCGTACCGGCAGTTCATTAGCCGGACTTTGGCCCGTAATTACAAAACGACCATTTTGTGTGTAGCTGCAATTAAAATACAGAACATTTCCTGTTAGGCCTGTATACAGTTCTCTCATACAAAGCTGCTTTGTAAAAAGAAACAAAACTGTTGTAAAAAAAAAAACACATTAAAACGTTGACTTCCATATCTCCCCAAACCGACATCTGTGGCTGACGAAAGTTGGCGGAGCACAAATTATGCTATTTTACATAACTTGATGTATAGATTGATGTGTAGGGTGTCTGAGTCAGAAAACAACTTAGACTATGGAACCATTGGCGTCTGTATGTGAGACACTAAACATTGTGGAAGGCTCTGTATTTGTGTATTTTACGTTTTACTGTTTTTATTGTGATATAGATCCCCCTAGGTCTAAAATAACGTGTATATGCAATCATAATCACGTTCTATGAAACAATTTGTTAAAATGTACAATCGTACCACTTTTTCTTAGTGTTTACATACATAATAACATGCAAAAGAAAAAGAGGCCTAATGCGTTGAGTGCAGAATGTGCAAAGAATATAACATATAGAATATATATTAATGGACAGACCTCACTTCCAGCAGATTATTCAACTTTCCTTTGGCTGATTTCCATCCATCCTTCCCTCCTTTCTTTCTTTGAACCCTCCCTCACATACATCATGACATCATTGCCACACCTACCATCCTTCCTTTTTTCTTTCCTTTCTGCATATTATTCAGTTTGATATGTCCATTCCTTAAAAAAGGTCTTACGTGTCCATTAATCCACTCACTCTTTAATTCCTTCACTCACTCCCCCTCACTTTATCTATCCATTCTGTCATGCACAAAATCATAGTTTACCAATTTACATGTGAAAATATGTTGGCTCTATACACTCTAAAAGTTCTCACTTCATACTGGACCAAATTCAAATATTGTTTCCATCAGTCCCTACCACACAAAAGCATAGAAAAATAGGGTCCAGGTTGAAACACCTTCCCCCCCAAAACCTTTTAACTTTCCTTTTCAGAATATTAGTCATCTATTTATTCACCCATCCAATCATCCATCCATGTAGTTTGGTAGAACCAGTGGGTGGTTTTCAGGAAGCCCTGCAGCCTTGGATATGTCCCTCCAAACACAGGCGAGGTGTTGACCGACGTTGGACAGATTGGCCAGGCAGCGGAGAAAATGAGTTGCTGTAATCACATTTACTTGGCCTCTATCTGCATGTTTGACATTTTACCTCAGCGGCTCCACAACCCAAAGTGTAGGTCGAGCTGAAACCGCGAGCTGTCAAAACTTGCCACTCGGCCCGTGCCATGTTAAACACCCAACATCTGGGTCGCCGTAAACACTCAGCCCCCTAATAATCAGCCCCACATGTGGCTGCGTTTTAGGCAGCACGGGTCTCCCGTCCAGCGCCTGGACCAAAGGGAAACTGTCAGCTCCATCAGTGCGTTTGTCTCGTGTGAAACGGATACAGCGTCAGGGCGATGTCAAATATTTGAAATTTCAGCTCTCCTCCTATTATAATTAAGTCAGGTTTCCAACGCTCCCCTTAACGTTTGATCTCCTCGCCATCCTGATATGCAGCTTTAGACGGGACATTTGTTTAATACCAGCTGCACCGCAAAAAACTCCAGCAGCTGGCAGTTAAAAGAAAACCCCTCCCGTGGATACTGTTACACTCCTGAATATCATCAATCTGTGATTTCAATGCATACCAGGAGTTATTCTGTGATTAAGTGGTTTAACGCACATTTCTAGTGAACCCACTTCCCCCCCTTCAACTGCCTTGTCTAATTATACTTAAGTTGAATTTCCTACATTTCCCAGAATAACTATTGACAGCCTGCAAAAGATGGGTTGTGGCCCTGTTGCTTACTGTACATATAGCTGGCTACCCAAGTGATTTAGGAATTTTGGCTGCAGAATCTGCCATTGTTAAAGCCCTTCATACTTACTACTTCACAGTTTAATTGTGCATGAATTTCTTTGTCTTTTATTCTGACTGCAAAGAAACTCCTGCACACTGTCTAACTTGTACACAAAAAATATAAAGTTTAATAGTAAGCAGCGTTTGGGTACAAGACCATCTTCAGTCCGCTGGTGTTACATCCTGAGAAACCATCTTTTGTAGGAGTGTGAGTATGACTGTTTTTATGCAACAATCGACTTCCACATACATACAGTACATAACATTCATTCACATATTCATTACTATAGATAGAGTTACACTTAAATACACACTCTCTACTATAGTAACCATCATAATGTATATAAGCAATCTATAGTAGATGGATGTTGATTTCAGTATAATAATGCACACACACACACACACACAGTGAGGAAAATAAGTATTTGAATATTCTCCCACTTAGAAATCATGGAGGGGTCTGAAATTGTCATCGTAGGTGCATGTCCACTGTGAGAGACATAATCTAAAATAAAAAATCCAGAAATCACAATGTATGATTTTTTAACAATTTATTTGTATGATACAGCTGCAAATAAGTATTTGAACACCTGTCTATCAGCTACAATTCTGACCCTCAAAAACCTGTTGTTCTGCCTTCAAAATGTCCACCTCGACTCCATTTATTATCCTAAATTAGATGCACCTGTTTGAGGTCGTTAGCTGCATAAAGACACCTGTCCACCCCATACAATCAATAAGAATCCAACTACTAACATGGCCAAGACCAAAGAGCTGTCCAAAGACACTAGAGACAAAATTGTACACCTCCACAAGGCTGGAAAGGGCAACGGGGACATGTCCAAGCAGCTTGGTGAAATAGGTCCACTGTTGGAGCAATCATTAGAAAATGGAAGAAGCTAAACATGACTGTCAGTCTCCCTCGGACTGGGGCTCCATGCAAGATCTCACCTCGTGGGGTCTCAATGATCCTAAGAAAGGTGAGAAATCAGCCCAGAACTGACCTGAAAAGAGCTGGGACCACCGTTTTCAAGGTTACTGTTGGTAATACACTAAGACGTCATGGTTTGAAATCATGCATGGCACGGAAGGTTCTCCTGCTTAAACCAGCACATGTCAAGGCCCGTCTTAAGTTTGCCAATGACCATTTGGATGATCCACAGGAGTCATGGGAGAAAGTCATGTGGTCAGATGAGATCAAAATAGAACTTTTTGGTCCTAATTCCACTAACCGTGTTTGGAGGAAGAAGAATGATGAGTACCATCCCAAGAACACCATCCCTACTGTGAAGCATGGGGGGGGTAGCATCATGCTTTGGGGGTGTTTTTCTGCACATGGGACAGGGCGACTGCACTGTATTAAGGAGAGGAGGACCGGGGCCATGTATTGTGAGATTTTGGGGAACAACCTCCTTCCCTCAGTTAGAGCATTGAAGATGGGTCGAGGCTGGGTCTTCCAACATGACAATGACCCGAAGCACACAGCCAGGAGAACCAAGGAGTGGCTCTGTAAGAAGCATATCAAGGTTCTGGCGGGGCCTAGCCAGTCTCCAGACCTAAACCCAATAGAGAATCTTTGGAGGGAGCTCAAACTCCGTGTTTCTCAGCGACAGCCCAGAAACCTGACTGATCTAGAGAAGATCTGTGTGGAGGAGCCAAAATCCCTTCTGCAGTGTGTCAAACCTGGTGAAAAACTACAGGAAACGTTTGACCTCTGGAACTGCAAACAAAGGCTACTGTACCAAATATTAACATTGATTTTCTCAGGTGTTCAAATACTTATTTGCAGCTGTATCATACACATAAATAGTTAAAAAATCATACATTGAGATTTCTGGATTTTTTTTTTAGATTATGTCTCTCACAGTGGACATGCACCTACAATGACAATTTCAGACCCCTCCATGATTTCTAAGTGGGAGAACTTGCAAAATAGCAGGGTGTTCAAATACTTATTTTCCTACACACTATTGTAAAGGTACATAAATACCCCATCAGGGCCTCAAAACATTCATTAAGACTGACATTTTACTTTTACTGTCAATTATGTTCTTTATAATCTTTTTCTATTAAACTCTGTTGCTGCTGTAAGATAAACAAGTCTGCTATATTTGAGAAAAAGACAAGTTACCAAATAACTAAACAGAGCTAGAAATTGAATATACATTCAAAGTAGTGATCATAGAGTAATGTTAAGGGTGAATATTCCCTTTTAAAAAGGGACCCCGCAGTCTGTATTAAATTATAATTAGATGATCTCATCTTTAAAAATGTCTTGAATTTAAACTAACAATGTTAACTTTTGCCTTTCCACTGATATTATTATTAATATAAGCCATGAAATTGTCTTTTGACACCCCTGTGAGTTGTTTTCAAAAGTGCTTAATAAAAACAGTGTACATAAGTTTTAGGTGGAAGGAAAACAGGAGCGCTGTTCTTAAAGAGAGATTTAAAATAATAAAAAGCCTTGGTGAAATTTACAGAACATAATTTACATCAGGGTGTCTGTAAATGCTGTAAAGTTTTTCTGCTCATTTCCCTGAAACACACAACGTTCCCTGTGCTTTTCCTATCGAGGTGCGTTCACTGTCTTCGGATTGTTCAAACTTGACCCGCTCCTTGGGAATTGGGGTGCTTCAATTTGGGCTTATCATTACGCCCATTTTATATTAGAGACACATACTATACTTCTAAATCCTCTTGTAGGACTTTTCTTTTTTTCTTTCTCTTGGTTCTGTTGGGGAGACACTAATAGCCACCACCATGAAACTTAAGATAATTATTTTTGTAATACAAGTTTTCTGAAATTTGTATGTCTATATATGCAAACGAGGCATTATGTACTGCTTATTTGGAGTGATTTTAGGATAAGTTTAAAGGCCAACTGGGGCAAAATCACTCAATTTATTATAGTATTTTTTGGATGTCTCCTTTCTTCAATAGTCTGAAAAAACAAATGCTATCAAATCAAAACAACCCAAAAACTCAAACTTTAAAAAGGAGTTTTGTAGTGTGTCCTCTCAACCTCAGACCTTTATGAATCCTTTTCTTTGATCTAAAGTCTCTGTGACCACCGACAGGAATTACACAGAGGTACAAACCATTCCCATCGAATGGAATTGCAATGCGTTTCACCTACATTCAGTGTGCTGCATGCCTGAAGGTTATTTGAGTTCACGGTGCTCTTTGCAAATGAACTCTCCATTAAATACACCCAAATGAACTTGGCATGAATACCTGAGCTCTGCTGCTTGGTATGCATGCAACTTCCCACAACTCTCCTCCGAATCTCCCATCCCCCCCTCAGGTCCAGGGCAGATGTTCTCAATAAGGAGATCAATGTGGGGTTCATTTCACTGTCTTTGTTCCCTTCTGTTCGCGCTACTCGCAATAACTCAACAAAGTAACACAAATGGCGTGCATAGGGCCATGTGGTTCCCCCTTGATGCATGACCCTGACAGACAATTCAATTTTATTTCATTTTATTTATAGTGTTGAAACACAACAGGAGTTATCTCAGGATACTATACAGATAAAGTAGGTCTAAACCAGTGGCTCTCAAACCTTTTTTTCAATAATGCACCCCCATGATTATTTTTTTAATCTTGGATCAGGTTAAATGCTGGCTGTGAGCATCGGCTGGAGAAAACATTGATCGTGGACTGTGAAGCTGCACTGAGCAAGATTTGTATGTCCACATGCGAAGGGAGCAGAAAAGATCTCGCCACTAATAGGCGTACACTATTTGTTCAAAATGAAGTTGACCGTCAGATGTAGTAACCAATCCAAAGTGAAACACTTATTGGTTTATCTAAACGTCTTTACAGAATGAAAAGAACAGTACAGTTTAAATAATGTAGACTGTTGTGTTTTCCCTCTCCCCACTGAATCAGCTGATAAGCTGCACCCCCCTTTTCATACTGTGACCCGTACGTTTCTGTTGAAATTAGAAGTTGTGTATGATTTTGACCCTGTCTTTATCTCTGCTATCTGTTATTTGCTGTTGTAACGTCCCCCGTTTAAGACTCATTTAAAGTTCCATCTGTGTTCCATGTTACACACTGCCAACACACTGACATGCTCCGGAGCTCTGTGCAGCAGCGCCTGTCGACATAGGTGTGTGCATGCGTATGTGTGTGTGTGTGCTCTCAGGCAGGGGTGATTTAGCCCTTTTTTATCCAGCCCTGGATCCCAGTACCCCTAAAAAAATGAATAAAAAAGCTAAGGAGATCTGCTCCGGGAGTATCACAGCAGCATGAAACTATATGCCAAGATCCTTCAGAAAAACATTCTGAGCCATTTTCAGAAAATAGTGCTCGTCAGCCATTAGTCAAATTCACATAAATCTCTAATTTTCAAAAGTTATTAATACTGCATTTTTGAAAACCGTCTGCTTATCCAAAGAGAAATATCCAATTTCATTTGTTATAACACCTTTACCTTGTAATAATGGCCCTGGGAGTCAGCATTAAAGGAAGTTTATTTCTAGTTACATCATTCATAGTCACATAAGTTCATAGTTTCCCCTGCAACGATGCTCCAAAATGATGCTAAAATACGCCGTTTGCCAAGTAGAATATTGGCCCTCATCCTATAATCGCCCCTGTCGTTAGGGCTCCCCCCCCCTCTCGGCCCAGACCTATACATCATCCCCCTGGTGACGGCATCTCCGAGCGTCGGACCGGCTCGAGCCGGGCCCCCGGGGGGTCAATCTCTTAAATGAGATTTCAGCACCACTGACCCGTGCTCTGCTCCTCTCACCTTTTTTGCCAGGAGAACAGGGGTGACCTTTGACCCCCGGGATCTGTGTCAGCTGCAGCCGACCGTGCCTAAGCCGGGGAAGACAGAGCGAGGAGGTGAGGCCTTGGTGTGTGGAAAGACCACAGAGTTCACTTTCTGAAAATGAGATGTCCACTCTAGGAAATCAGGGACACCTTCTCTTCCAAAAACCATTTCAAGTTTTTTAATTCTCGGTTGAGTGATAAAAAGTCCGAAGATTTAGTAGATGCATTTCTGGGACCAAATAGAAAACTAGATTTCTCAGTTTTTTTACTTTTGGGGACATTCTCTGAGTATTGAGGGTTGTACGAGTGTATATTTTTACAGAAATTGTTCGTAGAACTTGATTCACGGTTGTAGTTCTGTTTATTTACTTTTCAAATTGCATTATGGGACATTTCTCTGCGCTTCGACAACTAACGTAGCTGTTCACAACACCAAAAGCGCCCCAAAAAATAGTGTCGAAAAGCATCCCAAGTAGTGTCAAAAGTGTCAAACTGTAGCTACACACATAGAATGTATAGAACAGTTTTGACATTTACATTACAAAATTATGCAAGGCATGGTTGTTATACTCCCCTGTTGGCCTTCTCTTACAGCCCCCAGACCACTGGCCCTTCTACTGTTGGAGCTTCCTGTTTCAACTACTACACAGGTATGAGCACAGCTTTACTGAGTGGGGACAGTGAAATTCTGATGAGCGTATTTTACTGTAAGATTTCTGCAGAAACAATAAGCCGGAAATTGACTTGAAGATTCACTTTGACTGCCACTGTGCACAGGGTTACATAATGGAAATATACACACTGATAGACATCAATGTTTATAATTCAGTTACATTTTACATTGCCTCAATTCACAGTCGAGGCAAATCCTTTATTATTTAATCACAAGCCACCATTTGTTCCTGTTTGGTAAGCTGCGGTGGAGTTGGCATTGAATTGAATGTACACGAACGGCCTTTAGTCCAAAACAGGTTACAGTTGGTTGCAGTGCGTTGGATATATTTAAGGCTCCAGGGCGGGTAATGCAGAAGAGCATACAGCATTTCCCAGAGGCCGGCCTTGGCCTACATACTGTACTGTATGCATGCGAGTACAAGAGCACCCCACACACACACACACACACACAGAGACAAACTGTACTGTAGAGAATGGCCTTTAATGTGAATATGTGCAGTTGTGTTTCTTTCTCCCTCACATCTTGCAAGTGCTGTATGTATGTCATTAATTGAGTCTCCAGCTCCCTGGAGTGGTTAGCTCTACTTGCACTGGGAAGATAGAGGGGAGATGCTTTTTGTGTGTGTGTGTGTGTGTGTGTGTGCCTGCGTGCACAGCCCTGATCGCCTGATGATTATGCTTGATCAGTGTCAAACACAAACCACTGCAGCGGGTGCTTTGAAAAGGAATATATTGTGTACTCAGGCTTTTTTCAGACCCTTAGTGGTGTTTTCACTTAGCACAGTGATTTATCCAATTCACCCAGATCTGAGAAATTTGATATTTTTTTGTTTTTTGGCGATACAAGCCAACACATACTGCATATATCCATCCAGATTAAAAAAAAAAAAAAATCAAAGTACAAGGATAAAACACAACAACAACCCCTCTGGTGTTCTTTTTTGGAGAGAAAAGATCAAAATCAAATTTTTGCTCGCAGAGAGGTTCAAGACATCGAATAAAACACGTACAATCACAGCACATACACCACCTGGGAAACATAAGCTGATAAGACCAGACAGGGAGTCAATACCTCGTTATGGAGCAGTATAAACTCAATCATCGGTGCAAACTTTTAAGTACTATTATGTACACAAGGACCTGCATCAGTTCATATGTCAATTAAGCCATAAATGAACACTTGGTTCTTTATTTCTAAGAGACTGTGTAGCTTAGTTGCACACTGGAGCTGCAGGTCTGAATCCTTAGGCCAGCGACAGACTGGATGTGTGGCGTGAGTGTTGCGTTTCTGTTGCATGCCAGCAATGTGGCGGCTGCGTGGATCTTTGTGGGTCTTTGCACCCCAGAAAAATGTCTGACGCGGTGCTGTTGTTGCTAGATGACGTAGGCTACAGGGAGGGAGGCACCAACAGACCAGTCTAATAGTTACTGATCTGATTACAGCAGAGACAATGTTGGCAGTAGGCCACAGTATTGACAGTTGCAACATTTGAAAAATTATTATATATATGTATATATATGTGTGTGTGTGTGTGTGTGTGTGTGTGTGTGTGTATATATATATATATATATATATATATATATATTACATTTTTATCTGCATTTGTCAAAACAGAGACTTTCAAACATCTAAATGTAATTTATTAATATGTGTGTCAAAATGACATATAAACATCTTTCCTATTCTGTTTTGCCTGGAAACGCTTCCAACACGCTTGCCTGTCGTGTGGAAAAAAAGGCGTCAGTTCTATTTGTAGCAGGCACGCGTTTTTGGCGCGGATCGAGCCGCTCGTGTCACCCAGGCGGTTTGCAAGCTCGAACCTGTTAACATGGGAGCCGAAATATAAACAGCCACGTGGCTGACACGCTCACGCAACACATCCAGTCTGTGTGTTCTTAGAGAGGAAAAAACATCTCATGGCTTTAGGTAAATGTCAGTGGGTGGAGTCTACTAACTTGTATGTGTATATTGTGGCAGTTGATATCACGATGAGAATAGAACATGCTGAACCACCTCAACTGGCTCTTTTGACCACGAACGAGCTCAGAACATGGCTTTAGACAAACGACTTTTCAAGCGACCCCACTGTCTCAGACTATTTTCTAATATCTGAATAAAATCCTGAGAGTCTTGCTGGAGTCGATATGATCCTAAGTTTGAAGTCTTGGTAGTAAAATTAAATTATGTGAACACTGTCAACAACTAATGGGTGTTCTGACAGTCTTTGGATGTGAGATGGTGTCACACTTTAGTCTTTCTAAAGTCTGTTCAGTCCTGGTAGGCATTACTTCCCAACACCATCCCAGGGCACAATGGAGGTCACAGTCTGATGAAGCCGAACCAGCAGCACTATATTGTCAGCAGAGATGCAAAATGTTTAAAGTATAAATAGCAATGCTTGAATTGCATTCATTTGAGAACTTACCATTTATGATAGTAGTGCTAGCTTATCAAGGCAGCTAAAGGTAGCATACTTACAAAATAATCTCTTTCCTCAACCCAGAGAGGTTTTGCTAATTTTGACTAATCTATTCATAAATCTAAAGAAAAACTACCTTAACCCTTGTGCAGTACGAGGAGAAAGTGGGGAATGGCGTGAGCCAGTTTGCTCTTTTCTTTAATTGTGCATTGACATGTCTATTCTTTTGGTTGGTTAAAGATAAGAAAAAGAGCCAAATGAGAGCTAGTTTTCATTTGTTTTCTAGGGGCATCCAAACCATGCGGGGCCCAATCAGGGTAGTGTTTCTGGTGGCGGCGCGGCCCCCACCGCTGAGCCGAATGTGATAGTTGTAAATATTTGTATCTCAGCAGTGGACGAACAGCTCTGAGGTCAGTTGTCTGGAATCCCCTGGTTGTTTGGAGACCACTGTTGTTACAGTTGGGCTTTTTTGTGTAAAAAAAAATAAAAAAAGAGGAGGCATGAGAGAGACAGAGAGAGAGCGCTAGACTCCCAGAGGGAGAAAGCCGAGCACTAACAGTAAAACAAAAGAAGTGTGAACTCAGGGGCGAGAACCACTTGTCTGCTACGTGCCAGAGATAGTCTGCAACGATTCGGTTACATACTGTCATTTCATATACCACAAATCATACAGAAAATAAACGTTTTGATTTAGAGCAATCTTTCTACACGCAAAAAGCACATTTACTAAAGTTCCTATGACATACATCACTTTCTGTGCATCCATCCACTTTGACGGACACAAAACCCATTGTCTTTTAGAGTTTGTTATTTGAAGGGGGCACAAGGCAGACACATTACACCTAAGGAAGCACCCTGCTTGACATTATGCTGTAACTAGAAATGCTGCTGTTTCACTGAGCTTCAGTAACTTAACCACGTCCAGAGTGAGCTTTATGGCTTTAGCTTTGTTTTGACCAGCGGCGGCGCCGACATAGTAGCATACTGACATAGCAGATAATAACAACACACGGATGAGATGGCAAGAATTTGGATAGACACCAATGTGCACCCCATCACATAAGGCTACATTTAAACTGCCACATTTTGGTTTAAAAATGAAGATTTTTAGCTAATCCGGCGTGTCCGAGCCCCTTAAACAGAAACATTTGGAAGCACTGCCGCCCCTGTTTTGGTTTGAAAACTCTTTTCTGATTCTGAACCGGAATTTCAAAATCCTGAACCCAAATTTCAGTGGTCTAAATGCTGTTCCTACCCTGACAAGAGTCCAGTTTGCACCAAACACTGTTTTTCAGATGTCTTCCTAATCACTCCACCAAAGCTTTTATGATCATGTAATGAGCCAAGTCTGAGACCTCTGAAAGAAATCACCTTTACTGACCCTCCCCCTACAACATGCTTACCATTTTCAACAAAAACAACCTCCCCAAGATCATACACATCGCCTCCATAATGATCAGCTCCCCTAGACCCAACATCTCCGACGTTGCCCTCACCATTGTCAGTGACACAGATCACCCTCTATATCCACGCTTTACATCGCTGCCATCTGGCCGCAGATACCGGATCTGAGCTGCAGAAGTTTTGTTGCTACTGCATAGCACTGGTGAACAAACTATCTTACTAACTTCAAATAGATCTGGTGTTGTCGTTGTAAGTGTGGTTGTTTCTATGTATCTATCTATCTGTATCTATGATACCTGTTGATTGTTGGTTTTCTATGTATGTTGACATGTGCATGAAACAGACTGTGAAAACAAATCTCGCCTCATGGGACAATACATATCTATCCACCCCCCGCTTGTAGAGAATGCACAAGCTGTAGCCAGGCCCGCTTGATGAAAATGAATCAGCACAACTATTTTTGCCTTGTAGGGATAGAGAAGTGAGCGACATTAGTGGCGGGGGGTGTCATGTTTGATTGGGGTTTATTAGCGCCGCCTGTATTGTTCCCGATCGTCAACAGACTCCCAGGTAATGTGGTGATAATCGTTGTGGAAGCCTCCATCTGCTCGTTCAGGGGGGCAGGGGAGGCGGGGGAGCTGCCCTCGTTTCAAATCCATTTTCCCAGGTGCTGATGTGAGGCCGCGGGGGTGGAGGGGGTGGAGGTTGGTAGGGGGAGGAGGGAAGCGGTGTAAAGCCCTCTGTTTCATTTACCCAGGAGTGTCGGCGTGCTCGGCAACCAGGTTGTCTCTGCTTGTACCGGCTAATAGTTCAAACCCAGCTGGCTCCAATCGGGAGGCTGGGGCTCTTGAGTAATACATTTTGCACTTTGGCTCGCTACCAAGTGCACGCCATTTTTGGCGCCGCACGGCACGCCACACTGAGTTTATCGCTCAGGTGTTTTGGAACGAGAGGCGTAAAAATCCATGAACTACCCCGGTCTCCGGGATGTCATTTGAGGCGTCGGAATAGGGGTCAATGTGTGGCTGGTCTGTAGCCAGCCAGCGGTGAAGGGGGCCGTCTCCCGGCTTGACTGTTTGTGAGAGGCAATTCTCTACGCTTTGTAATTACACGTCTTTTAATTGATAACGCGGAAAAGCTGCATTGATTTAGTGTCAAGCCGAAGGAGCGCGGCAGGCCGGCCTCTCTAATTACTTCTCAGTTCTGCGATGTCAGGTTTGGTTTCTGCATCTGCAGCGTGGACGCAGCCGCTGTGATCACACCTGAGTGGTTTGCTCTTACTAATATTAATATTACAATCATCATTTCAGAGGGACGGGGATGCAGGGGATATTTTTGTCCGTTTAAAAAAAATATGAAAGACCACCCACTCCCCTAAAGAAGTAACCATTCAGGGGGCTTTAAACATGTCGGAAAAACAAAACAAGAACTGTGTCTACTCTGCTACATCGGAGGGTTAAAGAAACTCTTCTGTCTTTAAAGGAGAATTCCCGTCGATTCCAACACGTAGCTCTGTTGTCTGGAAATGTGGAGGTCTGTCAGAGAGGAAAACCAAACCAGTCGGTGCTGTCTGCACCGAGTTATCCTCCTGCTAGAGTTAGCGCCCAACAGGCTTATACAGGGCAAGTGTTAAATGTGTTTCTAGCCTCTAAACATGTTCAAAATGTCACTAAAATGCCCCCCCCCCATGTGCAGTGATTCCTTCTGAGTGAGCACAGTGAGTCTGACTGCAGTACATGTGACAGAAATGCTTGAACGTTGTGCTAATTACAGACAACAGAGCTACGTGTTGAAATTGGCCGTAATTCTCCTTTACAAGGTTTTATTCACCAACAGATGTGTTGTTGAGATGATTCATATGATGACATAATTCATTAGAAAACATCCGGGAAACACGTGTGATGTTTTGAATATGCAGAAAGTTTTGAACAATACAGGAGAATAATACAGTAATTGCCTTTATAAAAACCAAGACATTTGTAACTTGATTTCAGAAAAGGCAAGCTCAGTAAAAGTACATGTATCTCATCAGAACTATTTTTAGAATTTAACTTAAAGAATGTGATATTTACTGTACTTAAGTATCCAAAGTAAATTTCTGATATTAAATGTACCTAATAATAATATTAATTCAGGGTCTGACATCAACAAGGAGAAATACAAACAGGATTTTTGTATTTTAATCAAACACACAAAACCAAATGTAGTAAAAGTGTACATTTTATTAAGGAAAAGAGCTGGAGTAAAAGTGAAAGTTTCCAGAAAATATAAATAACAAAGTAAAGCACAGATACGTGAAAATTGTACTCAAGTACCGTACCTTTGACATTTCAACACTGGCACAGACAGTCCAGGCAGAAGGACACAAAAAGGAAGAAAGCCAAACAGATGACAAGAACAGGAAGTGGACCAGGCTTCGTGACCCCCCTAACCTCCAGCCTGAGAGTCTTTTATGTCGAGCTATCGTTGTAAATTTCCTCTCGGGCTAAATCAAGACAAGATGGGGCTGGAGGCTTGTTACCCGATTCTGCATAATGCCGCTAATTTCAGTATGTGTATGAGAGCGCTGTCGCTGATGTGCTGACAGAGAACGACCAACTGGCATCACTTCCTGTACAGCCAAATGGTTTTAAAGCTTTTAATATCCTGGGAAATTCAGCTGAGCCACTTGTTTTCTTTCCCCCGCCAGTGTCATTTGGGAGGTTGTGTAGAGCAGTTGAGTGTTCAGTGCAATGCTTACAGTGAAGGGACAACAGTTTTAAGAGTCTTAAACCGGTGACCTTTTGTACTTCTCTTAACTTTTAACTACCAGAGCCCGAAACAAATAAGGTTTCTTTGCTTAGGAGTAGCTGAAAGGGTTCAATCTCGACACATTTGTCTTTGCTACAAAGGCTCAGACCTCGTCTCAATGTGGACAAAAATGTCACAACCCTTTCAGCCTTAGGGTTCGACTAAATGAGAAAGAACTCTCATAGTTATTTATAATAAAGTATATAATCATTTAAAAGTAAAGAAAAAACACTTGCTTATCTCTTTGACATTAGTCCACAACTATCATTAGATTCTGGTTGTGATTCTGCCGTCTTTATACTCTAACCCTATACCTTTTTTTGCATTAAGGCCCAAAAACTTGTCTTTGTGTATTTCTTGTGAACTAAGCAATGTTTGATAGTTTTAAGGTTTTAAAAGTCACTTCTAAGTCAAACTAAAATAAATCAGAAGTATTGGGGATTGAAAACAAATATAGATATGCACATCTAGTATCTAAACAGATATTGTATATGTCACCAGAAGGCAAAAACACTGTTGGCCTATAACAATTCATATCAAAGTTACATAAATGATGTCGTAGTCCAAAATAATCACAAATGTGCCCTTAGAAAAGAAAAACTTTCATTCCTGTGTGTGTGTGTGTTTTCTTGTGAGGTGTGCATTTGTACATGTGTGAATATATTAACGTTGTTGTGTGTGTCTGTGAGTGTTTGTGTGAACACGCTAATAGAGAGATCCTGTCTGTGCTTGACACAAACACTGATGCTTAAAAGCAATTTAATGTGGTTTTAATTAGATTTTAATTGCATTACCTGATCTCAACAGACCTCAAGAGGGAAGCCGGATGACGCTGTAATGTTCATGTTGTTGTTTTTTTTGTTTTTTTTTCCTGTAAACTGTAATCTGCATTAACATGATGCTTAGGAGATGTAGAAAACAGAGCTTTGCCCGTCTTTTGCACAGGGTTACCATTTATGTAAGGGCTGGAAAAGAATTAGTATGTGGTTAAATAAATTAGTGAGATGCAAAGAAAGTGTGTGTGTGTGTGTGGGGGGGGGTTGTGAGAGAGTTGACATATACATTTGAATGTGGATTAGTATATGCATAAGAGAAAAAACTGATGGGTGGAGGTTGAAATGTGTTTGTAAGCACAGGATAATGTGCAAGTATTAGTATGTGCAAGATAAATGAAAGTGTGTGTGTGTGTGTGTGTGTGTGTGAACATGCATGTTTTAAAGCAAATATTTGTGTCAGCCTCTGTGTGTGTGTGTCTGTGATGGACACATGCATAAAAAAGTAGCGAAAGTAGTGTGTAGGGAAGGAGAGGAGAAGAGTGTGTTTCCCCGAGAGAGAGAGAGTGTGTTTCTGTGAGATCTCTCTTCCTGTAGATGGAGCTACACTCTACACTTCTCTCTCTCTTTCTCTCTCATCCTCCATGTGCACACAATGACTGCATTGTTTTTGCCCTCAACCCCTCCTATAACACCCCCCTCTGACACACACACACATGCACGCACACTTCTCTCTCTCTCTACTCCAACAGATTTGGTATTTATGTTAATGTACATGTCTGTGGATCTCTTGCCTCCCAGTGGTTAGACACTGTGTGTGTGTGTGTGTGTGTGTGAGAGAAAATATGACCTAAAGAGGGACGCTGGAGGGGTTGAGGAGGGTTTAGGGAGTCAAAGGATAATTCCTGAAACATTTCCTCCTTTACAGAAACCAGAAAGAGGAAGGGGAAATATATATATATCCTGGCACTAGATGGACAACTTAGTGGTCAATAAAATGCTTTAATGCTGTCTTTCTGAGTCAGCCAGGATTTGGTAAACATGAACTTAATTGGGCTGCAGAACAGTTATGAAGTGCTTGATGATGGGAGCACACTCAGCACGACCAGGGTCTCAACATATCTGTGAAGGTTCAGAATGAAAAATGTTTGACTTGCAGTACAACAAATATATATGGTGTTTTTTGAAAATTAAACCATATAAAACTATTCTGGTCCAACCTCTAAATACAATTACAAACCTGAAAATGAGCATAATATGAGTACTTTATGTAGTCTTGCTTTGCCAGACTACTAAGATCTGGTGTCGACACAGCCTTCTGGGATGGGAGAAAAACGTGCTCTCGTTTATTGGTGTTACTTTAAACCAAGGAGTGGAACTTGTTTTGGTGGAACATGAAGTAGTTAGTAGTTCAGGTAATTACATGTTAGTAGTTTTAGTCGTGCAAAAGAAAAACACAGATACAGGGTTTGTACGGGTGCTTGAAATTTTGATGTTGTTTTCAAGGTCTGAAATGTTTGATTTTTGCAACCCATTCAATCAAAATATTATGATAAATCACGTCAAAAACAGTGTCTGTAGTTTTCTGTGGAGCGAGCAAGGACAAGCGGCCACAGACCGTGGTAGAGTTGGTTTTATATTGGAAGGTCAAATAGTCCATAATAGATTTTTTGATTGTGTCTAATAGCCAACATCCACTAAAAAAACTACTTTAGCACGGTGTGTCACAGCAAGTGTGCTGCGGTGTGGCAGCCCTGCATCCCGGCAGACTGGAGCCCCTGAGATGCCATCCATCTCCACTGAGCCATGCAGAAGTCTGATTTGCAATTATGGAAGTATAGGCTATATGCTCTTGGTGATAGCAACTTTGAAATTGTTGCTTTGGGGCGGGGGGGTCTTGAGTCTTGTTGCCCAGGGCACATGAAATGGTTAATCCGGCCCTGCTTGGTGTGATAATGTAATGTTAGTATTGCAGTGTTTCCTCTAGATATTGTTTTCCAACGGGCTTATCTGCTAATGTTAGCTACCTACCGTCACCTTGAAACCATCCGGACGGTACTGTACGTACCTGAAACGGTGATTTAATGGCACTGCTCTTTTCACACACAGTTTAACAACTAAACGTTGAGGGGGTGGCAGTAGCTCAGTCTGTAGGGAGTTGGGTTGGGAACCTGGGCACTGCCAAGGTGCTCTTGAGCAAGGCACCCAACCCCCAACTGCTGAGGGCACCTTTCCATGGGCAGCCCCCCCACTCTGACATCTCTCCATTATGTATAGGTGTGCATGTGTGTGTAATTCAAGCCTGTGTGTAATAACAGTGTAAATTGTAATTTCCCCTTGTGGGATTAATAAAGTATAGCCGTTGTTGTTGTTGTTGTTGACTGAACATTTTGACTATGTATTGGTATGTTATTTACGGTGGTGTAAGGTACTTGAAAAAGCTTTAAAATGGACCTTGAAAGTGCTTGAATTTAAACTTGGAAAAGGTGTAGGAATCCTGATTTAAATCATAGGATTTATTGATTATTCCCAAAACAACGACGTAAACTGATAATTGATATTTACCAAATAATTCAAGTTTGTAGCTGATTTGACAATAACCAGTGTATATTCTAAAGCGTTTCTTCTAAATAAAACTTTGAATTGCAGCTGTTTGAAGGCTCTGTGGCCCTAAATCCACCTGGTCTTAAAGTCTAAAGCTACATGAGACTCGTAGTAAACCTGCAAAATGTCCTGAAAGAAACGCTCCCGTGTTGTTTATTTAATTATTTTCTTTGGATGACCAACATGTACCTCCAGACAAAAACATATGTTTAGTATATTATAATTATCATATAAAATAATCTTAGCCAATTTATATGTTGGGATGCAAATGAGTGTTTTCCCCCTGATTTATATATCAAACTATATTACCAATATATTAACAATAGACTATCTCAACTAAACCAAATTTCATCAACAGCAACTAACTAGGATTAATTAA